>PISX010007803.1:0-86368 GCA_004024625.1 Mellivora capensis
GATAATCATATTTCTTAATCCAGAATGTGTATTGCTTCACTGAGCATGTTCTGTCCCATATGTGCTCCATGAGATCGGGCTATTTTTCATTTCTATTTTTAAAAACAGCACACGGCTAATCTCAACTTATAAATGTACTCAGCTTCCTTTACTGGGTTAGTGGACATTTACTGAGCGCCTACAAAGTGGGAGGCAGAGTTTCAGTTTCTCCTGTTACAGAAGTGAGTAAGACAGTTTGTTCCCTTTCATCATGGACTAATACATTTCAGAAAGATTCAAGGCTTGAGGCTCAAAGTTCTCAAAGTTAAGGATGTGGCAGCAGAGCCAAGTATGGGCTCCAAAGACACTTGACAGTGAAACACAAAGTAGTAAGAAATAGTACTCTCAAAGGTCACGAGGGGAAACCCCCTCTGTTTTTGACCATCCTGTTCAAAAGACGATGATTTCAAAGGCAGGAGGAGAATTCCGAGAGTCCTTGTGGTGGCCATGACAGTTATTGAAATACTTGTTAATTTGTTTTCCCTTAAACATGCTTTTGAATCATTGTTTCAGTCTGAAATGCTTTTGATAGAAAGTTAAAAAAAATAAAAAAGAAAGAAAAAAGAAAAAGAAAAAAAAGAGAAAAATTCAACCTCTAAACATGCGGGATAATTTTTCCTACATAACAAGCAGTGTGTACACAGCTGACTGAGAGCATTACTGCAGTTACACGAGTCTACAGTGGCCTTCCCCTCATGCTTGCCAGACAGCTGCCCTAGCTGCTGGCATCACGTCCATTTAACAATAAGAAGAAAGGCGGGAAGAAGGGCGGAGTGTTGGTATAGCCATACTGTTCCTTTTATCCAGAAAGCATATACCCTTCCAGAAGATGCCAACAGATCTGTGGTCTAGTCTCGTTGGCCAGAGCAGGGTCACATGGCAAAAGGAGCTGAGCAAAGGTTATTCAGGTTATCCAGCCTTCACATCACATGGAAGCACGGGAAGGGGGGGAATGGAAATGGGGTTTATTTGGTTAATCAAATAACATTGTCTGGCAAAGATCCTGTATTAAAGAACATTCAGAAAGGATGGTTGGGCAGGCCTGATTCCTCTCTTCTCTGTTCTCCACACTGCAACCAGTGTGATACCCTTGAAGGAAAAAATTCATCATTCAACTCCCCTGCTGAAAAATCTGTCCGTGGTTCTCAGTGCTTATTCTGTTATAAGCTCTAATAGGACCCTCTATCTTTTCTCTATATCAATTACCACTTTAACTTGTACTCACATTTCCCATTAGACTGTTTTTCTCATAATTTAATAATTTAATAATAATAATTTAATTCTAATAGTGACCAGTAAATATTTATTGATGAGTAATTGAGTGAATGAGTGCTACATTCTTTTTCAATTGAAGGATAATCCACACACGGTATTACACTAGTTTCAGGTGTACAACATAGTGATTCAATATTTATATACATTACAAAATGGTCACCATGGCAAGCCTAGTCACCACCTGTCACCTGACCAAGCTGTTATAATATTATTGGTTATATTTCCTGTGCTGTACACTATATCCTCTCGTTTTAATTATTTTATAACTGGAAGATTGTACCTCTTAATTCCCTTCACCTATTTTACCCATGCCCCACCCTCCTCCCCTCTGGCAACCACCAATTTGTTCTCTGTATCAATGAGCTTGTTTCTATTTGTCTTGTTCATTCATTTGCTTTGTTTTCCACATATAAGTGAAGTCATGTGACTTTCTCTTTCTTATTTCACTTAGCATGATAGCCTCAAGGTCCATCCATGTTGTTGCAGATGGCAAGACTTCATTTGGTTTTTATGGGTGAGTAATATTCCACTCTGATGTATATATAGATATATCTCGTTCTTTATCCATTTCTCAATTGATGGACATTGAAACTGCTTCCATGTCATGAGTACTGTCTTTTTTGAGAGAGAGAGAGAGAGGTGGGGGAGGAGGAGAGGGAGAGAGAGAATCTTAAGCAGGCTTCATGCCCAGTGCAGAGTCCAGCATGGGGTTTGATCTCAGGACCCTGAGATTATGACTTGAGCTGAAATCAAGAGTCAGATGTTTAACGACTGAGCAACCCAGGTGCCCCCATGAGGGTTATATTCTTAAAGGACTTTATCTTGGATTCCAGCATTAAATGGGATGCTTAATATATTAGGGTCTTCGGGATGGTAATATCCGCACTTTAAAGTGAACTTGATATTTGCATTTTTAAAGATCATTCTGCTTTGGAAATGGATTATATAAACAGAAATCTCAAGATTCCACAAACCTCAGCAGCAATGTTCAAAGGATTGCTCCACAGGCACCCAAGGATCAGTTGAGTTTAGCAGCTCCCCAGTGTACTCTGCCTGACATTATGCAGGAGCAATGTCAGGGTAGAAGGATACAGGAGTGTTACTTGTTTTGTCTCCTGGAGGCTTATTTTTATGGTTTTAATATTACTATATGTAGTGCTACATAAATTACTTTTATGAAAAACATTTTCCCCCATTAATTGAAGAGAAAAACAGACAAGAATGACGCTCTAGGTCAGTGAAAAATGGCTTGTTGATGATATTGTAAGGCAAATGACTTTCTCCTCAGCTTGGCTGGAATAGCAAAGCTTTAGAAGACAGAGTGTCTCCTATATAAGAATCTATTGTTTCCTCGGAAATATGAGTGGAGCAGGTCCTTTGGGTGAGCCATCGAATAAGGAATCTCTGACTGCAGAAGGCCAGCTACAATGCAAATGAGGAAAATGGACACTGATCCATAAAACATTCGAGCAATGCGGGAGGATCTAAAATCTCTATTATAATCTTCTCAAATTGCCCTAGTTTGCATGCCATCTGCTTCTTATTCTCCTCCCTTTATAGAGAAAAACACTAATACTTAGGGCAAGCAAATTGTCCAAGGCCAAATGAAGCTGTTGAATAAAGGAAATACTGGTAGTGTAAGGACCTATTTAGCCAGAGCAACTCCATCTTGGGTAAATAGCCATTTTGTTGTTTGTGCAGTAAACTTAAATTGACTCTCCGCCCCAGAGAAACTTACTTAGAAATAAGTCCGGGAAACCAGTAAAATGTAGTCGACTAGTTCCTGATAACAGAGCCCAGAATACAAGGACGAGTCAGGCCAGATAGAGACATCTAATCAGTACGAAGTACTGATTGTAACAGTGAGAAGGTCTTGCCCAAACCTAAATGACTCCATCTTGGGAAGGACGACGATCTTATTATTCACACTGAATATGTTAACTAAGCCTTCCCAGAAAGTACTGTTTGTAACTGTCCTGGTATAGAGTAATCTTGAGTAACACATCACCAGACCGGATGAAACTAGCCAATCAGCAAGAGACACACAAACCCAGTGGGTTGAGATACCAAGATATGGGTTGCAGTTTTACCCAATAAAAGGTAGCCTGTAAGATGGGGAGGGGTCGCTCTCTTCGGATACAGCCCTGACCGGTCAGTCAGTCAGTTCTTGAGCCTGTAAGCTGGGGGTGGTCGCTCTCTTCAGAGATGGCCCTGGCCGGTCAGTCTGACTTCTAATGCTTGGCATAGAATGGAGCTTTGCATAACTTTAACTTTGTTTCAGTCTTGTTCCCCTGGCCGATCAGTCTGATTTCTAATACTTGTCATAAAAGCTTTAAATAATTTTCACTTTGTCTCAGTCTCGTTTAGTTTAATAATGGACCTAACAGTAGGAAACCTAGGCAGTCTTGCCCCAGAGCTGCCTCTCCGGACCCCTATACCAGCCGCCAGGAGTGTCCAAAGCAGACCTTGGTTCACCTAAGGCTTTAGCAGAATGGAAAAAAAGGAAGAAGATGGGGTCACATCCTATGCTTAAAAGTTTAGGACACAGTGTGGAAGGCAGAAGAAATGATCCTCTTAAAAGTTGTCCACATCCTACTTGCTGGCACCTGTGAAATAGGTTACCTTTACCTTATAGCAAAAGAGACTTTGCAGGTGTGATTCAGGTTAAGGTCCTTGAGAGGTGCATGATTACCCTGGGTTATGCAGGTGGGCTCAATCTAATCACATGTGTCCTTGAAAGATGAAGACTCTTCCCAGGTTTAGTCACTTAGAGAGAGATGTGCCCATAGAGAGTCACAATGTCAGAGAGATGAGACCCTGTTGGCTTTAAAGATGAAGGGAAGGACTACAAGGAAAGGAAAAATGACCTCTAGAAGCTAGAAAAAGCAAGGAAACAGATTGTCCCTAGAGCCTTCAAGAGATATGCCGTCTGGCCCAAATCTTGATTTCAGCCCAGGGACAACCGTTTCAGACTTGTGACAACCAGAACTGTGCAAGAGTAAATTTGTCTTGTGTTAAACCATTAAACTTGAGGCAATTTGTTACAGTAGTAATAGAAAATTAATACATACAGTGACCCCTACTCATGAATAAATGTTTGGAATATCAGTATTCTCCATTAGAATGTTGTCCTCCTGGAGAGAAAGTAGGTGGATTTCCCCACATTCCACTGCCCTCTCTTCCTTCTGAATAGCTTAACAGGCAAACCAAGGAGTTGTAGTAGTCTGCTTGGGGGGAGATGTCAGGGTTGAGGACAGTGAAAACATCTGTCTGTAACCTGAAATAATTGCTTCTGTGAATGCTTCAGTTTCTGGTCTACCTGGGACCAATTAGATGGGTGGCTCAGAGGTTACTTCCAAGGACTTCTGAAGTGGGTCACCGTAGCCCATGAATTAACGCCAACACCACATTCTCTACGTGGAAAAACAAATATCCTTTTTTATTTCCATCTCAAATTTTATCTTGCCACATTCTTCAACCTGGCCCATGAAGGGAGAGCTGGCCCACAGGGAACACCACATCACAACACAGCCCAAATAATTAAGTAAGCAGGATAAAATGCTCCAAATTTGAATATCATCTTTTCAAACTAAGTTTCTATAGAAAGATTTTAGTTTTAACTTGTATATCACCTTCCCCTTACTGCTGGAGAGAGCCTATCGATAGCTTTGTTTCCAAAGACAAACCGGTCCACCCAGTGTCCTGGAATATGACTACCATTTATTTCCTCCTGGAAAGGAGCAAGGAATGTAAAGCCCGTCCCTCTGAAATCACCTATTCTTTCCAGCTCACTTACTTTCTGACTCTAACTCGCCACCTTGCCCTACTCCGAACTCAAGAGCTGAAATGGCAGCTGGAGCGAATTTTAGGGCATAAAATAATTTATGTAAATTATCCCCTCTCAAAAACCTGCTGTGATTCCCTCTTGCTGCAGAATAAACGCCTCGTTTCCTACCAGGGAAATGAGGGTCCTCTATGATTTGGTGTCGAATGACCTTTCCAGCATAGCTCCCAGAATGCTTTGCGTCTCTGGACACACCCATCTGCCAACAACTCTCAGCACTTTCTCCTGGCTCGCACTGTGCTTCATCTACCCACGGTAAACCCACCTGGGTTTTAGTCATGCTTCCAGGTCCTGCTCTAGGAAATGGCCCTTGATATCGCAGTCCATGCACACATATGCATTATAAATTGTCTATATTTTTGGCTCCCTTTTTCCATTCCAAGGATATGAGGTAAGAACCAGAGCTATCTGGTTGGCTCAGGACTGCCTGTTGCTCATGCTCGGAAGAACCCAAAGTGGTACCATTTCTTGGTGCTAAACATCTCATTGAAGTTGGCCACTGCACCACCCTTGGGCCTCGGGGGCCTGTCCTGCCCACCTCTCCTCAGCTCAGTGACTGTGATTTTGTATAGTGTTGTTTCATCTGACCCTCTCCCTGGTCCGTTCTGAGGGGCCCATTCTCTGTTTCCTCAGATTACAGTCTCATTGCACCCAGTTGTGTAATTTTCTCTTTCCTGGGCATTTTCTCTGATTGCACCATTCTTCATGTCTGATGCCCTGAACTGCTCCAGTGAACACGAGTGTCACACTCCTGAGGGAGGAGACCGAGACAAATCACAGTGTGGGGGCCCTCGCTTCCATAGGGGCAAAACCAGGCGAAGCAACCCTAAAGAAGAATCAGAAGGGGAATCATCCCTTATTCCAAATATATTTGAACACTCACGGTGTGCCAGGCACAGGAAACCAGACAGGCACGTCCTTCCCTTGGGGCCCACCTTCTAGGGCAGAGGCCCCTCTGGGATGTTTCATGAGCCTAAGGAAGAAGGGGCACAGTCCTCCAGCGGGCCGTGCAGTGACACCACTGACTTCGGGCGACTCCGGCCTCTTCTCCTGAGGAAACCCCTGAGCCACACTGGGTGGCATCCTGGAGTCTTGCTGGACCCCGTGGGGCAGGGCCCTGGACAAGCGTGACTGGAGCCGCCGGTGGGACACTGGCAAGCCTGCCCTTTGGCATTTCATATCTCAAGCCTCTCTTGATGCTAACGAATGCTTGTTCTGAACATGCAGCCCCGGAGGCTGTTTCCCGGAACACATGCCTAAGCAATGCCAGACTCCCCTTCCTGGGCTGTATCTCACCGTGCAGTGGTTGTTGTCCCCCCCCAGCAGAGTGTGGGTCCTTCCCCTCACCACGTTCCCGTGCCACAAAATGCCCCATGCATCTTCTCACTCCTCACAGGAAGGCAGAATGTGGCAACCCCTGGTCTTTTTGAACTGGCTGGTCTCTCCCTTCCATTCCAGCCACCAAGGGATTAAACAGACTAGATGAAGGAATGATGGGTGATTTTATCCCCTTCTTAGGCTTGATAGTTCTCCAAGTTTCTTTAAAGGAATTACTTTATTTCAAGGAGCAACAATTTATTTCTAAAATGTAATGAGTATGGAGGCAACAGCTCTGTGCCCAGCCGATAGATAGTTGCTTCTAAGCAATGTTTATCTCTCTTCCTTCATAACAGATTTTCATTTCTTATTCCATCTGAGACAAGGGATTAACCACAGAAGATGCTGCTGTTCCCTTTGGAGGGCAAGGGATGGGCCCTTCTTTTGTGATGTTGCCTCTGAGGCCAGCAGCTGCGACCAGGGAGCCACGCTTCCCAAACAAGTGTCTCTGAAGTCACTTCTTGCTGAGTGGGACCCACTGTGCCTCCGTTTCCAACTACGGAGAAAATGATGATTTCATCATCCAACTCTCCATTAGCCCAAGCTCCCCAGAGCAGGACTTATTTTGGCCTTGGATCTCAAGTCCCACCACAAGGCAGGGTAAGCAGCAGGACTTGCTGAAGGGAGGCCCAAGCCTGCCTAAAGGAAGGACAAGCATTGCCGACCGAGGAGAAGGTATGCTTTTTAATTTCCAAGCCCTTTGCCTATTGCTCCTGAAAGCACAGACTGAAAGAAAAACTTTCTGTAACTCCAAGAAAATGAGACTTAAGGCAGTATGTATCTCTCTGATTTCATTCTGATTTTACTCTCAGGAGCCGGAGCAACTCTGGGAAGCAGCTGATGGACCGTCAGGTGCCCATTGAAAACCTGGGGATAAATACTGGTAACTGAAAATAAACCGGGCAGAGAAAGGAGAAAGGCAGGGTCATTTGCCAACAACTCTTGTTCATCACCCAGATGGGGTGGCTTTTGCAGTTACATTTTTGTTTTGTTTTGTAGTCTCCCTTCATCCCTTCTGCACCAGGAGGGCAAGTACGTGTCAGGTAGAGGCTGTGGGCAGAGCAGTGGGTCAGGCCCTGGGAGCCTGTGTGCCCAGCCTCCACCTGTGAGGGAGACATGTGGGCTGGGGTACACGTGGTCCTGCTGCCTGCCAGTCATGAAGTCACCCCGCCTTCCCCTCACAGTCATCAGGAGGGATCATAGGTAGAACTACCTGGTGACTCTTCTCCAAGGAAAAGGAACTTCTTCCTCTAATCACAAGTTACAGAGTCACGGGGATCCAGGAGATGGAGAGGAGAGACACCTATCAAGAAGCTACTGGATTTGAAACACTGACCACAACAATTTGGGGGGCAGTTTGTTTTCTTCCCCCTCCCCCAGGAGGAGTGCTTTCATGGGGACTAAAACACCTGTGGAGGGGCATCGACAAGATAAATGGCTGGAGGGGGAGGGGCTAATGTCAGTGCTGACAGCAGAAGGACCTGGGGTGTGATTTCCACAGGACGGCTCTTACTTCTCAGGAGCTCCCTGCTGCATCCGTGATATTCCTAGTATGCCTCATTGTGAATCCCCTGGTTATGGCTGAATGGTGTCTGTCCCAAATTCATAGAGTCTCCCAGGGCCTCGGAATGGGACCTTCATTGGAGAAAGGGTCTTTGTAGAGCTAATCACGTTAGAATGAGGTCATTCAGCTGGGTTCTAGTCCAATATGACTTCGAAAAAGAGGATATTTGGACCCAGAGATGTGTAAAGGCAAGATGTGAAGACACAAGGAGAAGACAGCATCCGCAAGCCGAGGAGAGAGACCTGAGACACATCTGTCCCTCATAGCCCTTGGAAGGAACTGGCCTTGTTGGATACCTTATTCCCCAATTCGGTGACTCCAGAACTTTGAGACAAAACCTTTATGTAGCTTTGGCCACTCAGTCTGCAATATTGTGTTACAACAGTAAACTGATACACTCTCCTAACTACAGACCACAGACCTTGTTTTTTTTCCAGCTATTTCTGTTCAGCATGCAATGAAAAAGATTTCTGACATGCTCTCTTCCTCTACCCTCCCAGGCACCCTCTCCCCAAATGGCTCTTTACACACACACATTCTCCCAGGAGATGATTAGACAGTGTTCCATGTGTGAAATTAACTAATTTGATATCTTGTATATTGTCTGGTCCTCAGGAAGCCACACCGCATACTACTTTGAAGTTCTGATTTTCTGAAAGCCAAGATTTTGTCTAACATTAGGGCTGGGAATGAATGCCAGATTGACAGACCAGATTCACAACTTGGAGGGTCAAGAAAACACTATTTCCCAGAATCAGGAGTGAGGAATATCATGATTAGAATTGGCCTTTTGTTTGTTCTAAAACTATCCATCATAAGGTATATATAGAAACTCCTACAGTTAGGGCACAGATACATAGATAAAACACCACACAGTCTGAGAGATAAATGACTTAGCAGCCAAATATAAGATATTCTGCTAGTGAATCAACTGAAAACTTAAAATACAATTTGGCAGCAAACAAACAAACAAAAGCTAAAGGTTAACTGGATCTTAGGATGGATGCATTAACAGAAACATACTGCCCTTAATGAAGGAGGTGATAAGGCCCTCATCTGCACTGATGAGTCTGCACTTAAAAACGCCAGGTTCTCTTCTGGCACCAGACTTAAGAGGACAGCCATGAACCATAGTGAGCATAAAAGCCAGTGACCTAGATCTTACTGAAAACATCAAATGGCAGGAAAAGAAGTTGGCAGGGCAGTGATTAGTCCCTTATTTCAAGTATCTATCAACTTAAAACCACCGTCCAAGTAAAAAAGCATGCTTGCTCTCAAATGCAGCTTCCATGCAAGAACTAAAACCCTTTCTATGGTCCTTTCTATGTAGAGATCCTGGAGCTGCCCCTGCCCAGCTCTTGAAGCATTTCCTGAGCCAAGGCATGGCCCCTAGGAGTCACTTTTGCAACTTAAAATGCACCTAGTCAGCTCGGAAGAGAAACTTGTTAGCCCATTAGCTTAGTCCTCCCGGGGGTGAGTCATTACACCCAGGGAACTCAGAGAAGAGGACCACATAGAGGACTGGGAACAGCGGGAGGTAGGGAGGCAGGAGGAGGGGGGAGTCTGAGACTGGAATTCTAAGAAGAGAAGGCCCAGGTGACGGGGCTGCAGGCAGAAGGGGTGTGGGTGGAGGTGGGACCTGACGGGTGGGGGAGGGGAGGGCAGAGTGTCCTGGAGGGAGGGGAGAATGGGGTGAAGTGTCATCTCCACAAACCCTCAGAATGGCTTTTCTGCCTGTGGGTCAACAGGGAATCTCTTCCCCTCTGAGGGTCTCAGTCTGCTCATGAATGAACCAGACTGGCGGCAACATGGAACACATTTTTGTAGAAAATGTTTAAGACAGATAAGTCCCTTCATTTCCCTGAAACCCCAATGCTGGTGTGGGTGCTATTTGGGTGTCCGTGTTTCCAGGCCCATCCAGACCAGCCTGTCTCATCCCTCCTGCCTTCAAGGTAATGACAGCTCCGTGGGGAGGGATGGAGAAGTGGGAAAGCAGCAGCTCTCCCTGACTTGCCTTCTCTGTGGCCTTAACCTCTGAGTCACCTGCCCTGCCTCTTCCCCAGGTCAATGTAGGGTTCAGTGAGAATCACATGGAAGCTCTTTCAAGAGCTGGGAGGGGCACACTCAGCCCACCCACAGGCCCAACTGTCCCCGGAGAGAGGTAGGGCTTGGCATGAGCCTCTGGGGGTGGGTCCTGGCATGGCTGGGGGCTTTCCAGCACTGAGCCTTAGGGGGAAGGACAGCACCATCCAAAATACAAGGGGGTTCCCTCAAAATGTCCTTTTTGTGTCAAAGGGACATTTTGGACCTCCTTTTGGACCACTTACTTGCTGGCTCAGACATTCTCCTTGGTGTCCAGGAGCCTGGGGAGTTGGGAGGCAAAGGTTCAGGAGGGGGACTAGTGAGATGGAGGGAAACAGCGCAACCTGCATTTGCTGTAATGGGTGTGTCATGGAGAGAGGAAATTTCCACTGGATAATAACTTCTGACAGATAAAAAGCCTTTGCCAACATGTAGGTCATTTTGGGATGCAGAGATTTGATGGGAAGTGAAATTTGATGTGTGTGTGTGTGTGTCCATGTGTGCCTGCACGTGTGTGTGTGTGTGTGTGTGTGTGAACTTGTGACCTTGCCGTGCTGGAAATAAAACTCAGCCAGCAGGCAACTAGGTTTCAGGGGCTCGGCAGGCAGTGAGGGAAGGAGAGCCCTTGGGGAGTGCAGTGGACATCACTGCATGCTTTTAGAAAGGGCCCTTTCCCAGGGTTGGTGCTCCACTGGGGCCCGGACCAAAGCGCTTGGGGTTTGAGCCCCAAACACCTGCTGAGGGAAATACAGCACAAATTTAGCTCCACAGTGAGTTGCTGGGAGAAGCAGGATTTTGACAGTATAAATGGTTGATGGGGTAAAATACAGCAGTGGGGACTGTGTCCAAAGGACAGAAAGAAGCCAAGGAGTTGTCTAGAATTCTGAGCCTTTGCAGAAGCAGGCATTGACTGTGATGGCCATCTGACTGGGAAGCAACAGCCTTCTCCTAGGGACATACCAGTTAGGTCCCCTCTTCTTCCTCGTCTCTCCCCAAGCTATGACTGGCCTGCCCTATGGCTCAGGCAGGAGCCGACCACATTCCCAAGTGTGTGCTCAGAGGTGACAAAGCTTAGACAAAGCATCAACAAAGAACTTGACTTGATTTCATAATGGTAATTTTTTTTCTGAATTACCATTTGCTGCAAATAGCAGCTAGATTACTGTGCATCCTCTAAGCTTGTTCCATTCCCAAGGGGAACAGAGGAGGTCTGGGTGGGGCTGGGGCCTGAGACCACCAGTGGGACGGTGCCCTCCATGGATCAAGAGGCACACAGAACTCGGCCTTGCCTCTAACAAGCCAAGTCTCTATGGGTGATTCCGCAGCCTCTGTGCCTCAGTTTCCTTTTGCAAATGAAAGGGTTTCAATGGTCCCTAAAATCTGTGCCAGCTCTTCCGATTTCTATGATTTTGTCCGACAGAGATACAACTCCTTGTGGCTGCTCAGGACAGGTAGGAAATGCTGCTTTCCCTGAGGAAGGCCTCCAACCCTCCCTCCCTACCCTGCCCTCCCCCACCCCCCGCCCCTGTCTCTTGCGGCAGCCTCTCCACTTCCTCCATAGGAGAGACTGGTTTCCAGCACTGGGTAAGGAAGCATGCCTCCATTCCGGGGCCCCAAATCAGGACATCCCCCCACATTCTCTGTTAAGTCAATCAGTAATAAAGGTGACATTTTGATCTTCCTATGCCTCATTCTTCCTGCACTCTCATTGCATCCAAACTCTGATGGGGATGGGACTCCGATGGGGGCGGAGAGGTTATTAAATGGACTCTCTAAACCCCAGCAACAACCCCCAGGTCCACAGTGTGAGGGCAAACCTACAGCCTGGGTGCAAACACCGCCAACTCTCTCTTTTTTGGCAAAGCTTTTAAGGGTTCTGCAAAACTCCACTATAGTTTGGGAGCCATCTGGAGCCTGTAGGAGCTAAGTTCAAGTTGTTCTCAAGGAGACCTGGTGTTGGCAACGGCCCACAGTGTCTGGCAGACGGTTTCCGCAGCCAAGGGGAAGCTCGGGGGCTGCAAACAGCACCTCCTAAGTAACTCGGGGCTGAACCGTGTCTACCCAGACACAGAGCCAAGAGTCCTTTTGGTTAAATAATTCACGAGCCGCCCCTGGGTCTGTAAACACAGCCCTGTCTAATGTGGGCCGACAGGTGATTTCATGCATCATTTAACTCTTTGCATTGCAGAGGAATGCAACAGATTAGACCATCGGAATAATTTTCACCTTTGTAAACAGCTTTTATCTCCAAGGGACAGAATAATGCAAACATGAACCATAAAAGAAGAGGCCATGGGGAAAATTAAAATTGAGTATTTGTTACAAAAATAAATTGGACAAACCCCTTTCCTCTATCGGGAGTGGTCTTCACGAGAGGTTTTCAAAGGCAGAGGGAGATACTGCTTGTGCTTGGCGCCAAAGAAATTTCAGTGAAAGAAAAGAGAGTGGAAAAGAGAGAAGGAGAGGGCGAGGGAGCGAAGGAAAGTGGGGGAGGGAGGAGGAGAGAGACAGAGAGACAGAGAAAGGATGGAAACAAAAGAAAAAGGTAGTACACCCTTGACCTTGGAGCACCAGTCCGAAAGGAACACTGAAGCCCCAGGCCAGGCAGCCCTTGCCTGACACCACGAGGAGAAGCGGCTCTGGAAGCTGTCCTCTCTGGACCATCATCTCTAGCAATATCCCATCCTAGTCAACCCTCTATGATGACAAGGTAGCCGGGCAGCCCCACCTTGCAGAGCAGAGGACGTGAACAAACGCGGCAGGAACACACAGTCTCGTATCGATTCCCAGATTGCAAACGAAGTCTGAGCGCCCGGCCACTTCTCTGACAAGCTGCTACCCTTGGGCGGGAAAGTTTTCAGATTCCATGGGCAAACAGCTCCGTCTTCCCGAACAACAGGACCGTTTCAGGTGTGGGAGTGCTTTACTGCAGCAAGCCAGGGCAGGTGCAATGGGAAAAGCTTCCCGAGTCTTCCTGACCACGGCTTCCAGCCCGGGGGCCTCCTGTGCCTAGCGCAATCCCAGGCCTGTCACTTGCCTCAGTCACGTCCCTCTGCAGACTGACCCCTCCAGATGGGCTCTGTTGAAAGCCCTTGCTCGCCTGGGCTGGCAGCCCTGTCTACATCTTCTCAGATAAATGGATTAATTGGGGGCAGAGGAAGCTCTGCTCTGAGGCACCCTGCAGACCACTGGGCTTTGGAAAGAGGGCAGACTGACAGAAACTCACATCTTGTCTGGGAAGATAGGACACACCAAAAAGTTTTCAGATGTCACCTCCATCTGGCCAGGAGTCCCTAGGTCCCATGCAAGGCTGCTGTGAGAGGGTTTGGAATTCGTTCTGACGAGCGTGCAATATTAAGCTTAGATGTGGGCCCAGTGGATCGGAAATGAAATAAACATACACTAGCACAGATTTTAAAATCCTGCTTAGGGGTGCCTGGGTGGCTCAGCTGGTTAAGGGTCCGCCTTCAGCTCAGGTCATGATCTCGGGGTTCTGGGATCGAGTCCCTCCTCTGGCTCTTTGCTCAGCGGGGAGCCAGCCTCTCCCTCTGCCTGCCCCTCCCCCTGCTTGTGTGCTCTCTCTCTCTCTAATAAATAAATAAAATCTTAAAAGTCCTGCTTAGTGGAGCTATAAGAGACGTTAATGCCCTTGCAGACGAATCAGATCCAGGGAGAGACGCGGCAAAAGCCTTGATTTTTCAACCTGCCAACGAGCACCCTGGCATGGGTGGGGGAGAACAGGCTAAGACGGTGTTCATCCTCCTCGAGTGCCCTGTTTCCCCCATTTGTGAGTGCTCAGGGTGCTGTTGCCCTACGGCCCTCACGCAGGTTCTCAAGCACTTCTCCCTTGTTTATAGTCAACCCTTCAGAGTGGAGGGGTGCAGGAGGGAGCACCCAGATCACAGACACACCAATGAAAGACAGCAAGAGCTTGCAAAATGCCCTCTGCAGAAGCATTGCTCCTTCCCCGCGGCCTCCCTAACACCCACTGGCTGTGCGTCTCACACACACAGGGCGGGCGTTCAGTACATGCACTTAACATATTCGTTGTCATGGACAAAGCCCTCTAAGTAGGGGGAGAAGTGGACTGGGAAGTTTAAAACCACCATCCTGCGCTGGAGTCCCAATGATCCTAACAGGGCTCCCGATGTCAAGGAAGCATTTGTACCTACAATGTCAGTCCCTCCCTGACACTGTGCACCTGCTGTGTCTGGCACGGTGGAGAACCAAAAAATGTGCCTGTTCCCTCAAGGGGTTCATAGCTCATCACGTGGGAGGCTTTTAAAAAAATTTTATTTATTTATTTGAGAGAGAGAGAGAGAGAGAGAGAGAGAGAATGAGTGGGGGAGGGGCAGAGGGGGAAGGAGATTCTCTCCTGAGACCCCCGGGAGCTGGGGGGACTTGGGGCTGGATGCCAGGAGCCTGAGCGGAAGGTGGTCGCTTAACCGACTGAGCCACCCAGGTGCCCCTATGTGGGAGTCTTTACTCCACTTAGAATTTTGATGTGGTGGCATCTGCCCTCAAAATTTGAGGGTTTCTGAGGGGAGGTGGTGGGGAGATGGGGTAACAGGGTGATGGGTATTAAGGAGCCTGGGTGTTTACACGCAATTAAAGAATCACTGAACACTACATCCAAAACTAACGATGTACTGTGTGTTGGCTAACTGAACATAATAAAAGAAATAAAATGATAAATAAAATAAAATAAGATATTATACTCAGTTAAAAGAAATTCATTACATAGACAAGGGCAGTAAGTTGTGGTCAGAAGTAGTGAGGAGAATGGCTGCCCCGTGATGTCCTCCCCCAAACAGGCCTTAAGACCACATTTTGAGGACAGTCCTGCATGCCCCTTCCTCCTCAGTCTGGCAAGTTCCGTCCTCCTTTGTACTCAGGTGCCCCTCCCCCTGATGGTGGCCCTACCTGCCCCATAAGATTCCTCACTTAGATGCCCTACTTGGCCTCCATTTCCCTAAAAAGCACTTGCCACACCCCAGATTCTCCCAAATTGTTAGTGACATTTAAATGAACCTATTCTGGCTCCCTAATTCCAGGACCTCAAATGGAAAAAAATGTGTGTTGTTGATTAGTTGATACTTGCCTTCTTTATAAGAGGATTCTGACATGGGTTTTGTGGACACATAACACTCGTTTAAGCCTCGTCAGGGGAGCATCTGCTTGGGGGTTGCTTCTGTGTGTCCACAAACACTTCCTCGGAGCAGGCATTGCTGTGTCCCCAGGCGGGTGGCCTTGAGTATCTGCAGCCCCAGGGCTGCTTCAAGACACAGGGCATGGGGGAGGGGCTGGAAGGCTCTTTAGCACTCCTCACCAAATTACCATGAGGGGTAGGAAGCACCTTGGAGCGTGTGTGCGTGCGTGCACGTGCACACATGACTGTAAGCGTGTGTGCGTGCCCGTGCACGTGTGTGTGCATATAAGAGAGTGGGTGAGAGAATTTTCACTGAAGCTTTCCAACACCTAGAATAACAAAGACATGTTTGTGCGTGAGTGGAGTGCACAGCTCACGTTTTCCTCAGTCAAGTCCAATTTTCATGTGGTGTGTGCAAGTTGAAAAGTTTCAAGTGTCTCTGCTTCTTGTGACTTCTCACTTCTCACCCATTTTCTTGTTCCCAACAGCCTTGCAACCCTCCTGAACACTCCCCTGGCTTGAAGTGTGGAGGACTGGCCCTCCCAAGGCTGCTTTTTCTTGTCCTTCGTATTCCATCTACCATTAGGTGATGAGTCTGGATTAGTCACGCTTAGCCTCCTCACTTCCCTTTCTGCCATGAAGTGGCTTTTGCTCGAATTACCAGAGTCATTGTTTCATCTTCCAGTTTGCAAGGACTTTAAAGGTAGGGACCATCTCTTGCTCCTTGCACAAGTAAATGTTTAATACTCTGCCAGCAATACTTGAGCACCTCGCATGGATTGCATGCTTGTCTAGACTGACTCCATTTCATCCAGACAGCAACCCTTCAGGGTGTTCTATTTTAAAGCGACGCTCTGGAAGGGCAGAGAAGTACAACACAGGACGGCTCAGTGGCAGTCAGGAGTGATGGAGGCCGGGTTGGAACACAGGTATCTGAGATCCAAGGCCAGTACCTAACAGTCCTTTGGCAGCTTTAGTCCTTTTTGTCTTACTGTAGTTACACCAAGGACCAGTTAACACCCAGGCTTGGCTCTTGAAAGAAAAAGTGTTATTTTCTACCGGGAAAGGAGGTATACCTGACTGGTGATGTCTACTGTTTCCCCTCTTGCTTAATTACGCCTAAGGAAGCCAGATGTTTAAGTCATTCGTGTATTACAAAGAAAATTAAAAACACAGCAAAGTATGATTATGCATCTTTCTAAGTTGTGATAGTTGGATAAAACTTACTTTAATTCTTGGCTAAAAGAGGTGGATGGCATTCACCAAGCAATTACATGTCACTGCTGGGCGCCGGACAGGGTGCTTTTTCACGATTGGCTCATCTAGCCCTGATGCCAGCCTGCGAGGGGCCCTAAGGACGTCCCTGCATCACAGGGAGGGGGACCGGGCTGCAGTTTTCTCCATGTCACCAAGATGGAAAGAGCAGATGTAGGATTTGAACAGGGATCTAAATTAATGTAAGATTGATTAATTTTTTGCTTAGGTAACACATAAACGTGATAGAAAATTTAACAGATGGTAAAGGGGCTCATTAAAAAGTAAGTCTACTCTCAGCGCCCATCCCAGACTCCTGGGTCTCCTCTCTAGAGGCATCCACTGTTACGAGGTCATGAGTATACTGTTCATAGAAAACATGCCCTTTATATGTAACAGCCATGATTACTATCACCATTATTTTATAGTAATGGTAGCATACCCTACAGTACTCTCAGCACTCTGTTTCAGTAGAGGTCCTATCCTTAAAGGACACAGTACTCCTTCAGAAAAATGGACCAGGTCTTTGCAATGATGAGTCTATATGGACCACCGTTCAGTTTGTGACCTTTTGTTCTTACAAACGATGTGGCAGTGAATATTCCTGTGCCTACATTATTTCATACAATTGCACATACCCACAATTGCACCCAAATATAATGTAGCATAAATTTCTACAGTATCTCTGAGTCAGAAGACTCAGCAAATTATATTTGGATAAATATTGGCAATTTGTTCTGAATAAATATTGTAATAATTCATGGTCCCACTCAAAATTGATGAGAATACTTGATTTCTATACAGCATTGCCAACAATAAGTCACTAAACGTTTTGATCCTCGTCCAAGTGAAGTCTGGGAACTTTTTAAAAATCAGTAACTCTCAGCAGTCTTAATGTACAATTCTCATTTTGAGTGAGAATAGGTCTTTTATTTTCATTGTTTGCATCAAGATTATTTCTTTCAGGAACGATCTACTTATAGTCATTGTCCTTTTAAATTTCCATTATTTTTAAAAAGCAGTTTATTGAGGTATAACTGACATACAAAAAGCTAGACATATTTCATGTATACAGTCTGGCGGACTTGGAGATAGGCATATATCTGTGAAATCATCATCATTATCGTAATCAAGGTAAAACACATCCTAAACTTTCCTCCTGTTCCATTTTGTCTTTTGTGCGTGTGTGGTAAGAACACTTTCATGTGAGATCTCATTTAAAAAAAAATATTTATCTATTTAAGTAATCTCTGCACCCAGTGTGGGGCTTAAACTCATAAGCCAGAGATCCAGAGTGAAATGCTCTACCAACTGAGCCATCAGGAGCCCCTAATGTGGGGTCTCCACACAAGTGTTTAAGTGTATAACACTGAGCAGTTAACTATCATTTTCAATATGTTAAGAAGTCCTTTGTCTGCAAATTATGTTAATCAGCATGTTATTTTTCTTTTTACCATGTTTATGGTGCTTTTTGCAATGCAGATGTGTTATTTATAGTAAATAGGATTTATTAATATTTTAATTTATAGTTTTTGCATTTTGAGTCAAAAATAGAAAGGTCTTCCTCACATCTGACTGGTAAAAAATTTCCATTTTTTCCCCCAGTGCCATTGTAGTTTTATTTTTTGCATTTAAATCTTTGAATCATCTGGCAAATCTATTTTGGTGTAAGTTTTGAGGATGAAACACAGGGTTCTTTGGAGTCTGGAATCCTTTTTCTCCCCAAAGAGGTGTCCAATTATTTTAATAGCATTTTGAGTAGACTTTTTTTCCATTGATATAGAACACTGGATTTATCGTATGTAGTGTAGTCTACTTCTAAACACTCTTCCATTGAGCTTCCTGGCTATTCAGGTATGGTACTGTGTATCTCTTTATCTATCTATCAACCTATTATTTACATATCTATGTCTGTATATCTATCTATTACCGTCGAATTTGTATTTTATGAAGTGTATTAATATAATCTGGATATCACAAGTTAAACTGATTACTGGTTCTAATATCTGTGCTTATTTCTTTTTCTCTTCTACTTGGGCTGGCTAGGATCTCTGGAGTAATGTTAACATATACGGTTGATTAAGGTGTACTTTCTTGTAGCTGACATTAATGGAATTGTTTCTACTCTTTCTCCAGTAAGTATATTAGTAGCTCTGGGGAACAAATGTAATTAAGTATGTGTATGAGTCTGTGTGTGTGTGTGTGTGTGTGTGTGTGTGTGTGTGTGAGATATGAAGTATTTTATTATGACTTTCTCATCAAGAATGAACCATAAATTTTATCAAATGCCTCTTCAGTTACTGTAGCGATGATAAAAAATGATTCCTAATTTTGACATATTATATGAATTAAATTAACATGGTTCTGGATTTTGAAACATTCTTACACTTTAAAAGAATAAATCCAATTGGTTGTAGTGAATTCTGTCTTTGTTTTGCTTGGATTTTTTTGGTAATATTTTAATTAGGATTTATTGCATTCATATTAATAAGCAATATTGGTTTTTATTTTGCTTTTTTGTACTCTTTTAATCAGGATGTGGTTGATGTATGCTAACTTTAGAAAAAGGAATTTGGAAGTCTTCTTTTTAATATGTGCTCTGAAAGAGTTTTAATTTTGGGCCTACTTTTTCCTTGGAGGTTTGGTAGAAGTAATCTGTGAAACATTCTGGGTTTCTTTGGAGAGCTTTTTTGTTTTGTTTTATTTTGTTTTGTATTGGTCTGTTTGGTCTGTTTTTTTTCTATGTTAATTACTTTCTTTCTTTCTTTTTTTTTTTTTTTTTTTTTCCTGTTGGGGCCATGGTTGGTATTTACATTTTCCTAGTAGATGATTTACTTACATCGATCTTGGTTAGTTTCAAATGATTGTGGTTTTTTTTCCCCCTAAAGAACCCATTTATTTGTTGGTTAATAAACCAACCAGTTTATTTGTTCTTTTTTTTTTTTTTAACTATGTTACTGTTTTCTGACTTTATTAACATTATTATCTTTCTTATATTCTTCTTAGTTTAATTTTTTACTTTTAGCTTCCTGAATATAAGACAATGCATTCATTTCCCATCCTTTTTGTTCATTAATTTAAGTACTTCTGTCTATGAATTTTTCTTTGAGGAGCTGCTTTAGCTAATCCCAGAGGATATGCAATGTGGTTATAACCACTATCCAGTCCTTTTTCTTCAATTAGAGTATGGCTGACACACAATATTTACATTAGTTTCAGGTATACAGCATTGTGATTTTTTAAAAAAGATTTTATTTATTCATCAGAGAGCGATAGAGAGTGCATGCAAGCAGAGGCAGCTGCAGGCAGAGGGAGAAGCAGGCTCCCCGCTGAGCAAGGGGTCCCCTGCGGGACTCGATGCCAGGGCCCTGGGATCATGAACCTGAGTGTAAGGCAGACACTTAACTGACTGAGCCACATGGGCATCCCCAGCATTGGGATTTGACAAGCCTATCCACTACGCTATGCTTACTAGAATTGTAGCTATCATCTGTCATCATACAACACTATTACAATACCACTGACTATGTTCCCTGTGTTGTAACTTTCATCCATGTGAATTATTCATTCCATAACCGGGAGCCTGTACCTCCCACTCACCATTACCTGTTTTATGAATCCCCCACCCCCTCATCAGTTTGTTCTCTGTATTTATGGGTCTGTTTCTGCTTTTTTTTTAGTTTTTTTTCCTTTGTTTTGTTTTTTAGATTTCACATATAAGTACATTCATATGGTATATTTCTTTCTTTTTGACTTATTTCACTTAACATAGTCCATCCATCATCCATGCTGTTGCAAATAGCAAGAATCTCATTCTTTTTTTAATGGCTGAGTAATATTCCACTGTAGCTATATACCATATCTTTACATATTCATCTATCAATAGACACTTAGGCTGCTTTCATACCTTGGCTACTACAAATAATGTTGCAATAAACATAGGGGTACATATATCTTTTCAAATGAGTGTTTTTATTGTCTTTGGGTAAATATACAATCTACTATTAGTCATCTTAAATATTATGTAATTTCAGAGAGCAGGGGAAGTAGGCTCCCCACTGAGCAGAGAGCCCGATGTGGGGCTCAATCCCAGGACCCTGAATCACGACCTGAGCCAAAGGCAGAAGCTTAACCCACTGAGCCACCCAGTTGCCCCTAAATATCATGTAATTTCAGATTGATTCTTTTTGACTCATAGTGATTAAAGGATAATATTTGTACCACTTTTTTTTAAAGATTTCATTTATTTATTTATTTATTTTATTTATTTATTTATTTATTTTTAAAGATTTTATTTATTTATTTGTCAGAGAGAGCAAGAGAGGGAGCACAGGAACACAGGCAGACAGAGTGGCAGGCAGAGGCAGAGGGAGAAGCAGGCTCCCCGCTGAGCAAGGAGCCCGATGTGGGACTCAATCCCAGGATGCTGGGATCATGACCTGAGCCGAAGGCAGCCGCTTAACCAACTGAGCCACCCAGGCGTCCCTAAAGATTTCATTTATTTATTTGACAGAGAGAGAGAGAGAGATTACAAGCAGGCAGAGAGGAAGGCAGAGAGAGAGGGGGAAGCAGGCTCCCCATGGAGCAGAGAGCTGGACATGGGGCTTGATCCCAGGACCCTGAGACCACGACCCTAGCCGAAGGCAGGTGCCCAACCCACTGAGCCACTCAGGTTCCCCTCTGTACCACTTCTTATTTGGAAAGTTTATTTAGGTTTTCTGTGTGGTCCAAAGTACAGTCAGTTTTGGAAATGTGTTAGGGACACCTAAAAAAACAAAAATCTACTCTTGGTTTTTAGGGAAGGAGTTTGATATATGTAACTTCACTAATTATGTTATTTAGGCCATCTATATCATTACATTCTCTGATCCACTTTATCTGTTAATTCTCCTATAACTAAAGTGTTTCTATTTTTCCTTGTATTTTCTGTAGTTCTTGCTTAATGGATTTTCATACTAAATTAGTTGGTACAGTACAGAAACACCTATAACTGTTAGATTATTGTCAGGGATCCTAGGTGGCTCGGATGATTAAGCATCTGCCTTCAGCTCAGGTCATGTTCTCCAGGTCCTGGAATGGAGCCCATGTTGGACTCCCTGCTCAGCAGGGAGCCTGTTTCTCCCTCTCGCTCTGCCTCTCCCCCTGCTTATGCTCTCTCTCTCAAAAGAATAAATAAAATCTTTTAAAAATCTATTAGATCACTATGGAAGCCACCCTTCATCATACAAAGAATCTTTATTTTCCTTGCTTAGTGCTTTTTGCTCTCAATTCGATCTTGTTTTATACTTAAGATAATGACCTCTGCTTTTCTTTTTGTTGGCATTTGATATTATTCCTTTGTTAATCCTTCTATTTTCAAGTTTCTGAGTCACTTGGCTTTAGATATATATCTGGTATATAGCGTATGGTTAAGTTTTACTTTATTACTCAATTTTAGAATCATTTCCTTCTAACATGTGAGTTTAGACCACTTATATTTATTGCTATGACAGACATATTTGTTCTTAATTCACAATATTTTGTCATGTTTTAAGTTTCTATTGCTTTATTTTTTTAATTAATACTCTACAATCTATATCTTCTTTGTTTGTTTTTGTGAGTATTCCTCATACTGTTTGGGTAGGTTTGGATTATGAGTAATTCTTTCACTGATCTTTTATAACTAAACTTTAATTATTTAAATCCTCTATTTCTTGAAACACTGACAGCACTCACTATGAATAATAAAAATTGTTTTGCATTTTCTCTTCTTTCCATCACCTGAATTTCATTTAAACTATATATATAATACATGAGTAATTATATATACACACACATATATATACATACACACACATATATATATAATTATATACACATAAAACTAATGTACACATATACTCTTACAATTTTTACCTTTTCATATTTAACTATACTTATAAATCAAGTTCTTGGTTTATCACATTTAAATGAGAGCCTTTGATCTTCAGCTAAAAGTGATGAAAAAATAAATATACACCATCTTCTGCTCTCTCTACTCTTAATATTACATTAGTTCTAATATTTATATACATTCAGAGCTTATTTTTTTCTGTAAATAAAATTTCCATATTTATTTTAGATTGAGTCTAAATGTTAAATGGGCTCAGTGTTCACCAGTTCTTTTGCCAAGAATTTTCCATTCATCTTTTAGTTAAAGTCTTCCCTTTAGTAGTTTCCTTTTCAGAATTTTTTAAAAGCATGACTCAATGGGAGCTATCTACTCTGGGTTCTTAAATGTTGAACAAGTTTTATCTATTGCCTTTATTTTTATTATTTATTTACTTATTTATTTAAAGATTTTACTTATTTATTTGACAGAGATCACAAGTAGGCAGAAAGGCAGGAAAAGAGAGAGGGGGAAGCAGGCTCCTCGCTAAGCAGAGAGCCTGATGTGGGCCTTGATCCCAGGACCCTGGGATCATGACCTGAGCTGAAGGCAGAGGCTTTAACCCACTGAGCCACCCAGACACCGTGATTGCCTTTATTTTTAATGACAGTTTGGCTGTGCATAAAATTCTTATTAGGCCACACAATAATTTTTCCCCTTTCATTGAGGGCTTCATAGGCATTATCTCTGTTATCTTTTGATGTTTCTGTAAGTAACTCTTGGGCTAAACATACTTTTAAAAATCTATGATTTTATATAGGTTACTTGATATTTCTGCTGGGTTGACTAAATGATTATTTCTTATCTGTAAAGTTTTTTAATACTCCTAAATCTAAAATATAGCAGTGCAGATGGCTCTTTAGTAAATTTCTCTGGAACATGGTATATCCTTTCAATCTACAAGTTCAAGTCATCTTTTATTTTTTGAAAGTTGTGTCATATTATATCTTTGGCTGTTTGTGTTCTATTTGTTTCGTTCTTTTCCTCAGAGATATTTCACTATGTATCTATGGAGGCTTCTGTGTCACCCAAATCTACCATTTCATCTCTAATCCCCTTTTAATCTGTTATTTCCATTTTTAATTAATTAATTAATTAATTAATTGCTTTAAAAAATCCCATCCTTCAGATCCCCTATCCTATTTTCAGCAGTGTCTATTTTACTTTCTGTCGTTTTAAATTCATCTTCACTTCTTTGGTGAGCTGTAGATTTATGTTTCTTTTCCTCTCATTTCCCTGTATCATCCCAGACCACTTCATCTCTGATTTGAGCTCTTTGGTGGTTTCTTTAAATTTTTATGGTTACCTTATTTTTTTCATCTAGCTGTTAGAATCACTACAGAGTATTCTGTTTCTATCATTTGTTTTCCGCTTCTTTTTTTCTTTTTCTACTGCAGTGTCTTTGTATTAGTATGTAGGATGTTACAGCAGTTTGTGTTGGCTTATTTTTTTATTGTCTCTCTTCATTGAATGTAGAGAATTCTTTTTGATCCATATATTTGGAAAAAGTTTATGTGGGCTAGGAGGCAAGATGTTGTGAGTTGGTAAAAATTTGCCTTGGTTCACTATTAAATCTTATTACAGATGCTTGTGTGTTTATGAGTTATTTTTGTCATTGCTGCTTCTTAGCCAACAGAGTGCAGCAATGCCTTACCAACAGGCTGTGTGCTCTATACAGAGCATAACTGTGCATCTCCCTTTTCAGCTTCATTGGCTACCACATGGTGTCAGGTAGAGCCCAAAAATGCTTGTGCTTCCAGGTTTGTTAATACTCTTGCCGTTTGCCAAAGAGTTGCTCATTTTAATTATTTAGGGTATGTCTACTTTGGACTGCCAATTTTGGGGATGTATTTTCTGCTCAGTTTGTCAAAAGCCACAACCTGGTCTCAATCATCTCTTAGCTTTTCCTGAATTTCTGTTCCACTGCATTTGGCCAGCCCTATGTCATATATTGTGTTTCATGGATATAGAACCTCCCAGTTTTTTTTTTTTTTTAAAGAATTTAAGCTTTTCACTCTTGTCTGTCTTTCTTTCTTTTAATCTTTCTTTCTTTCAAAGATTGTATTTATTTAAGAGGGAGACACAAAAAGAGAGAGACAGAGAGGACACAAGTCAGGTGGAGGGACTGAGGGAGAGGGAGAAGCAGACTCCTTGCTGAGTAGGGAGCCCAATATGGGATTTGATCCCAGGACTCTGAGATCATGACCTGAGCTAAAGGCAGACGCTTAACCAACTGAGTCACCCAGGTGGCCCATCTTGTTTTTCTGTTTTATGATTTTGAATAAGAAGATGGGAAGAGCTTTCTTTCTAATAACATCTTAAAATTTAAAGTATTACCATGATGTTTTGTTACTGCAAAGTTTACAGTAGAATCATATAGGTCTTTTTTCCAGGTTAGCACTTAGAATATTTGTTTTACAAATCAACACAGCACCTGTCACTGGAGTCAAAAGAAACCAAATCAAGTATTGAACCTTGAGGCCCTAGGTATGTCGGGAAGCAGTTGGCTGGGATAATTAGGTAAAGTAGCTATGGCCTTTGACAATGGAAATAGAGAGAAGGGGCAAGCATACACATTATCACGATTCAGAAGGTCCCAAAGAAGCTTCTCTAGGATGAGAAATCATTGACCTTTTAGGAATAATTGATTTAATTCTGGAAGGATAGTAAGGTTAGATTAATTTAAAAAGGAACCATAACATGAATCCAGAGAGAGAGAGAGTTGGAGAGAATTAGAACAGTTTTACTTTCGTTGGTTTTTTGTTTGTTTGTTTGTTTGTTTTTTTAACAAATGTTCCCTCAATCTGCAAGTCTTGAATAATTGTAGTAGTACGAGTAGTAGTAGTAGTAGTAACAGTAATACCACCTACTGAGTGCTTATTATGTGCCCAATCCAGTATCAAATGTCCCCGAAATCTCTATGAGGTAGAGCTATTATTAGCCCCAATCATTCATGAGGCAACTGAGATGGAGAAAGCCCAACTAACTAGCTCAAGATCACACAATCAATAAGTGCTTTTACATCTTTTGCTCTAATCAGCATCAGTCATCAGTCATCTAACTAATACTATCATTTTAATGGGATTCCATTCTAATTCTTAGAGCAACGTTTTGTGTGTGTGTGTGTGTGTGTGTGTGTGTGTGTGTGTGTGTGTGTGTAATTACATTATCAATGCCTAGGAAAGAACTTACATACTCGGAGCTACCAAATGGCCACTTGGAGGAAGCAGGCGTACCGATCTGGCTGTGGGGATGAGGAGGCAAGCAGGGGGACAGGACACCAATAAATGGCCTCTTGACTATAGTAAGAGATTCTTCTTCTTCTTAACGAGGAACCTGTGTCAGGCAGCCTAGGGTTAGTGCAGCTGCTCAATACCATCAAGGAACTGGACGTCCTGCTACACCAACCTTAACTGTGTGACTTTCCTTCTCATGGTCAGGAGTGGCTGAAAGAATCTTTACCTATTCGGAAGAAGAATTGCTTTCTCCAAGGGCATTCTGCTTACATGGCATTGGAATTATGTCTACTGGCTACCGCAAGTCAAGCCATAGGAAGGCTGAGAGTTTGAGGCTTCTGACCTTGGTGGCAGAAGCAGACAGGAGAGAAGGAGTTGTGCATAAACAATGAATCTTGGAACACTGAAAAAATAAAATTAAATAAAAAAAAGATAGAAGGAGTTATAACAAAGGTTAAATGAGCCAATCTGTCGAGTCTGCCACACTGCCTGGGAAAAACTTACTTTTGTGAATAAGTGGTGGAAACACTTGACTCCTTCCTAGCTGCTGTCTTGGATTACGTACATGGCCTCTCAGAGTCTTCATTGTTCATCTGGAAAAACGTGGCTAAGAGCTGTACAGGGCTGGGTGAGAATTTAATGATCTAATGCTTATAAAACTACCTGACCTGGTACCTAGCACATAGACAGTAGTCCTTAAACATTACCCCTAGGTTTAAAACATTCCAATCTGTCAAAACTCTTAATTAACTTAGGAGTTATCAAACACTCTTGCTAAAAGAAAAAGATTCTCTGGAAAATGCAAGGTGATTTATTTTGTCAACATTGAATTACAGTTCTCTCCAGGGCAGCTATTACTCAGTTCACCCTACACAGATTTCATGATTTATTCAATGCTTCAGCTACAGCTAAACATCTAGCAGGTGCTGTATTTCCAATTTACTGCTGGGAGCATTTAAAGAAAACACAACAAAACCCCCTCAAACAACATTTTCAGCTAAAAGGGAAGAAGCTGATGATAATGCTATTCCAAATATCTCCAACAGAAACATATTTACATCTCCAGATTCTGTTATTTCTCTACCTTGGACTGAATCACTCAGCTCAGCTTTTCTGCTGTGGGAACTGCATGTGGTGATGTCAGTGGAGAAATTCCACTTGGCTCTTGTTTCTCATCTTTCAAGCTGATATTTATGTTTATGACTCTGGTCTTGTTTAGGAAAGTGAGTTTAACAATTTACTAAGGGCATCTAAATATCATCTTCATATGTAAATAGTTCCTACCAAAAAACAAGTTAGTTGTGATTTGAAGCATGGTGGGAGGAAGGGCAGCTGAAGCCTGGAAATTCCAGGGCATAGAGCCTAAAGTAATGTTTCGCACAATTTCTGTTATATCTTCCAAATATACTACAACTAGTTTTCATGAAACTTTGAATGCACAGAATTTCTCACGTAAGGAAAAAAATTCTCTATAAACCATCTATCTCTCACTTTTACATAATTTGGAAGAGATTCTCTGAGGAGCCCTAAGACAAGGCATAGTAAATGTATTCCCTGTTTTCAATTTCCATAATGTGGAGGGAGTGACTTCTGTCTGCTTATCTCAGCAGGAAGTGGCCAAGCTGGATGGTGCTGAATACATTTTCAAAGAAAGAGCAATGTGGCAGTGGTAAAATCACAAAACTCAGGAATGGAGGATTTGAGTTCAGTCCCTGTTGCTGACACTTGTTATCTGTGTCACTATGGCCTACGCTGTTGTGTGCTTCACCCGAGAGGTGTCTCAACACCTTTCTCTCTCACCATCAGTGTAGAGGCTGGAAAAGCTAAACACTCTCTCAGGCTTTTTATGCAGCCAAGACTTCCACAGGACATGATTCTGGCCAATGAGAGGTGAGTAAAGTCTGCAAGCTAGGGGATGCCCAAGAAAGTTTAATGTGTCAAGAGAAAAGACACCAGTATGGCTGATATTGCACCTTCTCACATTTCTTCCTTGGACCATGTTTGTGACGTGACACCAGGAGCCAAAGCAGCCATCTTGTGACCTTGAAGGAAAGGTCAAGAGAACAGCAGAGAGAAACCATGATGTCTGTGTTCTGCCCAACCCTTGAGGCAAGGGTTTGCCTCCAAGCCTCTCTTTTTAGGAGGACCTCTTCTCCCCAGATACAGACACAGTAATTTAGGTTTTCTGCTACTTGGAGACAAACATTCCCAACAGACACAGTAGCTACGGAAAGTTACTTTATCTCCTCTTCTATAAGGGAAGATATAAGTAGCATACCCAAACTCACAGGTATGGTGAATTTTGCAAAGTAATGCATAAGAAAATACTCTGTTAATTACAAAGTTCAGAGACAAGCGAGCCAAGATCATAGAAAATGTTTGGTTGTTTTGACTTCATGGGAATGGCTGAATGTTGAGGAAGAAAGTATCAAAGGCAATTGTATAACCAGCCTCACTTATGACTGGATGTAGCCAAATGATATCCCTTGGGAAGTGCAGGCTTTTAGGTCCTTCTAATACCATCATTTTTCTGTGTTCTTTTTTCCTTGCCTTAGTTTGCCTTCTCCATCCTTCCTCCCTTCCCCCGTCCCATATGCATATAGTCTAGCTCCTTCTTTGTTTTTTGTTGTTGTTGTCTGTTTCATTTTTATTTGAATTTTAGTTAACATACAGTGTGATGTATGTTACAGGGCTTGTCACAACAAGCCCCCCCCACCCTGCCTTAGCACCCATCACCCATCTAGCCCCTCCCCCACCCACTGCCCCTCCAGCAACCCGCAGAGTGTTCTCTAGAGTTAAGAGCCCCATGTTCTGCATCATGATGCTGTTAGTTCCTCATTTGCTTGGACTGTCTTTGAAGGAGCTGGGAAATACGGATACAGAGATGGGAGGGTTCTGGAGATAAACTGTCCTCTCTTGATCTTACCACCTGGTTCCCTGATTTTAGGGCAAAATGGAAGAAGCAGTTTAATCGTCAGAGGGAACCTTCTCCTAAGAGACTTGTAAGGGAAGCTGCAGTAGATATAAACTAGGGATAGAGGGTTATAAACTAAACTGTAAAGGAAAGAAGAGAGAAAAAGAAAGAGTTAAAGCAAGAAAAGCAACCAGTCTTTACTGAGTACCTACCAGGTGGCAGGCTGCCACTGTGCCAGGAGCTGTGGCCACTGCTGGCTTCATGGTGTGCCCTGCTCACTGGCCCAAGACCTTGACCTTGGAAGGGGCTCATGCTGGTTTTAAGGCTCTGCTGTTGCCATCTTGACATTCTTAATAACGTTTGAATAAAGAACCCCGCATTTTCATTTTGTACTTCACCCTGCAAGAAAAGTGGTATCTCCTGACTGTGGCACCTTGCCATTTTAACCTATAACTTCCCTGGGAGGGAGACAGTATAATGCTGTCCCCCAGATTAAGAAAGAGAAGCACAAATCACACCCAGCAAACCAGAAGCACAGGTAGAATTTTAACTCAGGTTGCTGCAGCTCCAAGGTCATTCCAGCTCCAAGATCATTCCTTGTTGATGTCTCATCCCCTTCCAAAGAGCAGCTAAACTCTGCAAGTGCCTGGGAAGCAGGAATGTGAGCCTCCAGAAGAGCAGAGTCCCCAAAGCCAGAAAACAGTAGCACTGAAGAGACCTTTGAGGCTAGTTAGGTTCCTTTGCTTCATATGGGAGAAGGGTTATCAAAGTGATTTGGGGGTAACACCCCCGCCACTTGGTCCTCTAGCTGCCATCTGTAGGGTGCTATTTATGTGTCATGGTCTCTGCTAAGCCCTTGACATTCTATCCTAACTACCTTTTTGCAGCAGAGGTGTAATTCATTACTCCCTTGACATATGAGGAAACACTATCTAAACATTTTAGAATTTTGCAAACACTTTCCGATCTGCAATTTCACTTTACCCTTAGCACCACAGGATGGCTGAGGCAAGTATTATTAGCATTTGACAAAGAAACAAATTCCTGGGAAAACTCAGACCTTTGCATGAAGAAACATACTGTTTGTGGACAGGGGGAATACTGAAACCTGCCCCTCCCATCTCCGATGGATTCTTCTCCCACTAAAACACAGTAAGATGAAAAGGCAGGAATAAAAGAAGTCAAACAAAACCCACAAAAGCTTCACTGGCCTCTTCGTAGCTTTCTTCCCTAATGGTTCTTGGCAAAATGATAAGTGATAGTAGAACCATATAGAAACGTATTCCCGAGTTTTCAATGGGTGCCTTGATCTCAAAGCTATCGAACAATTTGCCAGGGAAAATTGAGGTTGGGTACCAAAACAAACAAATAAACAACAACAACAACAACAACAACAACAAAACCCAAAGCCCCCCACCAGGCAACTAAACAACTCTACAAGCTTATGCAGAAGCTTAGTAATGAATACTAGTGTGGACAACCTCTTCAGAAACTCCGCAGGGGCCATCCTTGAACAGCAAGAGCCAACTGAACCTGAAACTTCAGGCTACCCCCCCTCCCCTTTATGGGCATCACTCGGTATCTAAGAACCATTCCTTCTTTTTTCAATTACCAGAAATCCTAGGGCTGGAGATTTCTGCTGGGGCCTCTTCAGAATACTGCCTAAAGAAAATGAAGAAATTGATCTTGACCCGTATAATCTTTTGATTTAGCAAGGGAACTGGGAGCACAACTCTTTGCAATTTCCTATTGCATTGCTAAAGGTCATTCTTCCTTTTTGATCAGAAGTGAAACTTCTATGACAATGGCTCTGAAACCAAACCACAATTCTGTATGCAAATGGACTGTGTATATCAACGATTATTATAAAACCCAACAGTGGTCTTTTGGAGGGAAAATGACAGAACACTTGGAAGAACTGGTATATCCCAGAGATGCTTTTCATCATCATCATTAGAAATGAAGAGGAAAAGGAAAGAGGCAGACCACACGAACCATACAAGGGGAACTGCCAGATCACCAGGAAATGTCTATGCCAGGTTTGGCTGTAATAAGTTTATGCTAGATTCATTAGGATGGAAGAAAAAAAAAAGAACATCTACAATGTTTTCTCTCCTATTTATTTTTTTAAAAAAGGTTTTCTTGACCTTCAGTAGCAGTATTAGCCCACTTTGATGTGAGTGCATTAAACATTAATGATCTTACCATACTAGTCTTCCAGACCAAATCTTATTAGCATTTAGTTCTGACACTGGTTCTTGGCGGTGAATTATTTAAAAATTGTAAGAGTCTGAGGTTGTGTGATAAAAATCACATAGCCACATAATGGAGATTATTAGGCATTTGAAGAGGCGAACTAGGCAGGACCAATAGTACATGAGGCTCTTAATCTCTGTTTGGCTTTCATTAAAATATTTTGTGGATCAAAGGACTATTCGTTTTGTGACACAATTCTGAGCAAGGCTCGAAAAGCTTTATTTAGGTGCCTTGTCCCTTGTAGGCGTTTAGGACTCAAGAGATGATCTCCCCTTCTCTCCTCACTCCTTAGCTAGAGTGATCACATGAATCACTCCCTTACTTTCTAGAATAATTCTAAGACAGGGTTGCCCGGTGCCTGGGTCATAGCAGAGTCCTTCCCCCCCCCCCCCTTAATTCTCTCAAGAAGAATACTTGGTTTAACTTTCTGGAACTGGCAAGTAGACATCTGATTGTCCTTGGCCGACATTCCCCTGGTCCCTGTGAATTCTGAAGGCTCAAATATGAAATCTGACCATCATGGAAGAAGGCAAAGTCATATGAGTCCCCAGGAAGGCCTGGCTTGCTAATATTCTCTGAAGCAGTACAGCCTGTGTCATGGGAAGTCTCAGGAGAGGCTGGCTATGGATGTGTGGATGGATGCAATGTGTGTAAATTATGCATACAAATATGAAGACAGAGAGGTCCCAGTGGGGTGGATCCAGGCTCCCCTGCAGAAGCCTCAGGCAGAGAATCTTCAGAAAGGGCACTCTGTGGAAATTAGTTACCCAGGTGTATCTTGTCAAATTTTGGTTGAATATGATGGGGTGGGGGGTGGCACGACATAGAGAATGTTTCCTTTCTTGCAGCGCTTGTCCCTGATAACTAAGGTAATGACCCACACTGGCCTCCTCATTCCTGACCAAATGGGAAGCAAAAGGAAACCACTGTAAGGAATGGGCAGTTGATGTGTTGGAGTAAAGGTCAAGAACCTAGGAATCAGCCCATTTCAGAAAGACAAAGGTCAGTACTTTATACCCAGGGGGTCTTTTAAAATGAAAGGCTTAACCTTTTACTTCCTTGGGAACAGAGGAGAGAAACCAACCCTCCCTGATACTGGCTGGATCCTGGCCTCTGTCCTACCTTGGGTGCCAGGGGTCCACTCCAGCAGCCAGGAAGAGAAAGGAGCCCCAGCAGCCTTGGAGCAGCAGTCCTGCCCCCCCACAAGGCCTTGCACCTGTCTCCACTCAGTGGTACACAAGGGCTTTGGGAACACTGGGGTGGAGAAGGGGCTGAAGGTCATCAATAATGCATGACTGCAGTGTCAGGAAGAGCTGGCGGAGAGGGAAGGATGGGAGGCAGAGGCAGGAGAGATGCTGTCTTCTGAAAGAGCCCACACAGGCAGCGTGCACCCATAAAACTCAGTTTCTACCAACGGTGGGGAGGGGAGAAATGATGATAGTCCTTAGAAGAAAGGTTGGGACCAACTACCGGTCACAGGACCCAGAATATGTCTCCAATCACAGAGCCATTCTTTGAATGAAATCCTGGTAATACAATTTGGCCAGTTGCAGTAGCGATGATGCAGGTGGCCCACAGCTGTGGGTGTTCTCCTCCACAGCCTGTGACCAGAGACTTGGCAGACCAGGCATGTCCTCTCTATGACCAGTGCTTTTCCCAGAGCTTGAAAGAAATGACCTCTTCAACAGAGCACAGAGCTTAAGAGGATCTGCTGTTGCTTTCCAGGCATGTGTTCTTTCAAATGCATGAATTAATCATAAAATTGCCTTTATCAGGTAAGCAACCTAAGCTTCACAATACCACATGAGGATCAGTATGCAGGAACTTTCTAAACCAAGTGCGAACATACCCGCTGCCAGCTTCATTCATACTGAAGAATCAGAAAAGCGTCTAGTGAGTGTCAGTCCACGGTCTAACTCCTCTGGAGACTCAAGCATGTTCACTCAGTCACTTACCCATTCGGTCAGTCATTCACGGAACAGACATTGATGAACTAGATGTGTGCCAGCTGTAGGCAGGGTTTCAGAGCCTATTCCCAGGTTCTTAGACAAGATACACTTCCTTCCTCTTATGGGTTATAACCTGAGGAGTCAGGAAATTTTGGCTCCCACAGCCATTTCCCTGGGCTCACCCTCACTCAGGCCTCTGAGGACGTGGGTAGGGGGTTGCGAGGGGTTGGTGACAGGTCCCCCCCAAAACAGCTTCAGCTCTGCATTAAAGGTTTTTATGTAGAGTTGCAAAGGGTGTGTGGGCAAATCATGGGTGGGAGGAAAATAGAGACATGAACACAATATATGGAGAAGCTAAAAATAGGAATTTAAAGTCCAGAGAACATTCCATACCAGATAAAACCAGCTGCACAGTACAGACCAATCAAGCACTGATGCCACGGTCACTCACTCTATTAACCTATTGGGAGAGGCCTTTAGAGGAACAGATTCTGAGGATAAAGCTAAAAGACGTGAAGTGACTTGATGATTAGTACCATTTTGTTTAGATTTAGAAAACTGACCCACGTCCAAAGGTTCCAAGAGCTCTGGCTACAAGTGGCTAGTTCCCTTCTGTTCTGTTCCCTCTCTAACAATTGCAAGGGAAATGTTGTACCCCCTGTAGCTTGTGCTGAATATGAAGGTATGTATGTGTATATTTTGTCAGCTGGTTGTATACTCATGGTTAAGTGCTCTGGATGAGAATCCTGCATTTTATTTGAGCAGATGTCTACCTAAAGTGTATTGGATTAGATCTTCGTACTAATGAGTAGCAGCAATGTCCACAATAGCCGAACTGTGGAAAGAGCCTAGATATCCATCAACAGATGAAAGGATATAAAGAAGATGTGGTATATATATATATATATATATATATATATATATACACAATGGAATATTACATAGCCATCAAAAAACCTGGAATCTTGCCATTTGCAACGACATGGATGGAACTAGAGGCTGTTATGCTAAGTGAAATAAGTTAATCAGAGAAAGATAACTATCATTTGATCTCACTGATATGAGGAATTTGAGAAACAAGACAGAGGATCATAGAGGAAGGGAGGAAAGAATGAAACAAGAGGAAACCAGAGAGGGAGACAAACCATAAGAGACTCTTAATCTCAGGAAACCAGCTGAGGGTTGCTGGAGTGGAGGGGGGTGGGAGAGATGGGGTGGCTGGGTGACAGACATGGGGAAGGTATGTGCTATGGTGAGTGTTGTGAATTTTGTTAAGACTGATGAATCACAGACCTGTATCCCTGAAAGAAATAATATATTATATGTAATTAAAATAAAAAAAGGAATTAACTAAGCAGCATGGTGTTGAGCGTCTACTGTTTGCAAGACAAAATTCTAAGTGTGACTCGATGATTTGTCAAAGACCCTGCCTTCCCTGAGTGTATGGAATTCTAGGGGACTAAGATAACAAAGACACAAGTAAGTCTAAGGTAGGATAAAAAGTAGGAAGGGACATAGGGGAGAAAAACAGGAAGTTTAGAGGAGACAAAGATAATTTCTGCTTGAGTTGATCAAAAAGGGCTTTGGAAGAAGGTGGATTTGAGTTGAGTCTTGAATGACAGCTGGATTTCCTACATCCTGGTGTCTGGAATATAGAGGATGCTTGGTTAATATTTGGTGTGGGAAGATGGCAGAAGTTAAAGATAAAAATAGGATAAAGATACCCTTAGCTTTTATGCAGAGTTGTTCTGAAGGCTAAACCAAAACAGATGGGAAAAAGAAACAGAACTATAAAAACAGCATTAAGAACTAAAATTATTATTATTTAGAGATATGACTATCTGGAAAACTATTATAAATATTAAAAAATTCAATTAGATGGCTGGGGAAGGCTCATGTCTAGAAGTCAGTGGCTTTAATATTTATAAATTATAACTAGTTAGAAATCCTCAAAGGAAGTAAAGACTACTATGTAAATACCTAGAAATAAATGTATGAGAAATGTGCAAGATCTGTATAAATTAAACTTTTAAAACACTGTTCAGGGACGTGCAGACCACTAAAGAAATAAAAGGCATACCCCATCTTTTGGCTGGGAAACTCAACATCTTAAAGATTCAATTCTCTTTAATTTAGAATAAAAAATTTCAAATAATCCCAACAAAAATAACAACAGAATTTTTCTATGGAGTCATACACAAGATGATTATAAAGTTCATATGGAAAACAAAATTAAGAATAAGAAAAAGAAGGAAAATGCAAATTATAACAGACATTAAAACATATTTTAGATATATAAACACACTTGTTTTATTATAGGAAGAAATAGAGCCATGGAACAGATCACATACCAAAAGCAATCTCTTATTATCTAATAAAGGTGACATTGCATGTTAGTAGAGAAAAGATAAGTTATTCTCAAATAGGTAGTCAACTAAAAAAAGACAAGTTTTGGATCTTTATCTTATGCCTTACATCAGTATAGATTCTAGAGGAATCAAAGATTTATTTATTTTTTTAAAGATTTTATTTATTTGACAGACAGAGATCACAAGTAGGCAGAGAGGCAGGCAGAGAGAAAGGAGGAAGCAGGCTCCCCACTGAGCAGAGAGCCCAATGTGGGGCTAGATCCTAGGACCCTGAGATCACGACTTGAGCTGAAGGCAGAGGCTTAACCCACTGAGCCACCCGGGCACCCCTGAATCAAAGATTTAAATGTAATCACTAAACCATTACAATCCAGACAAAAGTACCCAGAGAATTTCTTTATATAACTACAGAGTCAGAAGACTTATATGTGTGTGACCCCAAAACCAGAATCCACAAAAGAAGATAATTTTGACAACATAAAATGAAATAAAAATCTGGATAGCAAAACCTACTGTAAATTAAGTCAAATGATAAATGACAAGTTTTCAACTCCTATTTACTTAAATAGGAAAACTTCCTCAACACAATAAGAAAAAGACCAGAAATACAAATGACTCTTTAATACATTAAAAGACCCCCTCACTTCTAACACGGAGAAAGTAACTAAAGCACAGAGACTTGACATTTTTCATCCATGATCTTGGTCAAGATCAGCAAGTTTAACCTCCTCGGTTGACAAAGTTGTTTGGACAAGATTCTCAGACATAGCCTATGGGAGTCTAACTCAGTAATATTCTACAGAATTCTATAGCAGTTTGGCAATGTTTATTAGAAATTTAGATTTCTGATAAATCAAATAGTCTTTGATCCATACTTCAACTTCTTAGAATTTACTCCTTTAGATGTGAGATGACCTTTGGTCAAGAAAATTCACTATAGTATTGCTGTGAGACCAGAGTGGAAACTTAATGTCCACCAGTAGAGAACAGCATCAGTAAATTGGTTTTTATCTGTACTGTGAAATTCTTTGCAGCTATCTAAAAGAATAAGTTATTGCTATGCATGCTAATGTAGTAAAACTGTTGTGTTTTGTAAAACTGTTGTGTAAAACTGTCCTGAATAGCCAGTCAGTGAGGGAGGGATCCCCTGCCCTAAATGGTAGAAGGGCTGAAAGACACAATGCTCGACACCAGACAAATGAGATAGCTGGCAATTTATTAGTCATATATACTCACAGCCTGGGGGATGAGGACACTGCATGTCATGTTGGGCCATGTAGGGGGTTACATTCCAGAGTAGAGTGAACCAGTAGGGGCTATAGGAGACAGACTATGCAGTAACAAAAGGATGAGGTATCCCCTTCTTCCTAGAGGAAGGATGTGATTGGCTTGATAAACTTATTCTAAAATTTATACAGAAAAGGACCCAGAATAGACAAAACATTCTAGAAATGGAGGACTTACTGCACTTGATTCCAAAATTTACTATGAAAACTACAGAAATCAAGGGTATGAAACTGATGTAAGGAGGGACACCTGTGTGGCTCAGCGGGGTAAGTGCCTGCCTTCCGCTCAGGTCATGATCCCAGGATCCTGGGATCGAGTCCCACTTTAGGTTCCCTGATCGGCAGGGAGTCTGTTCCTCCCTCTCCCTCTGCCCCTCCCCCCACTTGTGCACACACACGCATGCTCTCTCCGCTCTCTAACAAATAAAATCTTAAAAAAAAAGAAAAAAGAAAAAGAAACAGGTGGAAGAAAAGCAAAATAGAACAAGAGAATAAAATTGAAAAGCCCAAATATATACCCAGACATATTGGTCAAATCAATTTCAACAAAGGCAACAAAGCTTTTTCAATGGAAAAAAGAAAGTCTTTTTAACAGATGGTGCTGGAATGACTGGATATCCAAATGGAAAAAGACTTATACCTCATATCATACATAAAAATTAATTTGGGATGGATTATAGACATAAATGTATAAGTTAAAATGACAAATCTTCTAGAAGAAAATATAAGAGAATATCTTTGTGAGTTTGGGAGAGGCAAGATTTCTTAAAATCCAGAAAGCAATGACCATAAAAGCAAAAAAAAAAATTTGTAAACTGAACTTCAGAATTTAAAACTGCTCATCAAAAGACACCCTCAATAAAATAGCACAGATTGGGAGAAAATATTTGCCAGATGTGTACCTGACAAAGAACTTGTATCCAGGATCCCCACAGTTTAACAATAAAAAGACAACCCAATTTTTTTAAAGACCAAGAAATTGGATACGAATTTCACAAAAGACAGATACATGGCCAATAAATAAACTTGAAAAGGCAATCAACAGCCTTAGTTACAGGGAAATATAAATTAAGACGATAATGAGCTACTACTATACTCATTAAAATGGCTAAAATTGAAAAGGCTGATAGTATCAAACATTGACAAGGACATGCAGCAACCCAAGAACCCACACATTGCCACTTAGTGTGTAAATACAGACCACTATTTAGGAAAACTTTTAGGTTTTTATTTTTATTTTTTAACTAATTTTTTTGAGTATGGTTGATGCCTAGTGTTATGTTAGTTTCAGGGGTACCACACAGCAATTCAACTTCTCCACACGTTATGCTCTGCTCACCACAAGCAAAGCTACCATCTTCTTGGACAGTTTTTTTTTTTTTAAAAGAGAACATACATTTCTTTTGTAACTCAGCAATTCTACTCCTAGGTATTATCCAACAGAAATGAAAACATATGCCTGCAAAAGGCCATGAATGAGAAGTTTTACAGTAGCTTTTTCAGACTAACCAAATACCAGAAACATTCCAGGTGTCCATCAACAGAATGGATACACTGTTATAGAGTCAATCACAAACTGGAACACTACTCAGACATAAAAAGGAATGAATATTTGACATATTCTGCAACATGGATGAACCTCAAAATGTTTTTTTTTTAAGATTTTATTTCTAAGTAATTTCTACGCCCAATGTGGGGCTTGAACTCATGACCCCGAGATCAAGAGTCGCACACTCTATTGACTGAGCCAGCCAGGTGCCCCGAATTTCAAAACTGTTATGCTAAGAGAAAGATGCCAGACACAAAAGAGGGTGTACAGTGTGATTTCATTTATATGAAGTTCTGGAGTAGAAAAGTGGATTACAGTGATAGGAATCACATTTGTGGTTGTTTCTAAGTGGGGAGGGGTTTGGGGAGGGGGGAAAGCCCATGAGAGAACTCTCTTGGGTGATAGACATTTTGTAGCTTTTGATAGAGTCGTGGGTTACCCAAGTACATGCCTTTGTCAGCACAGATTGAACGGTGCACTTAAGAGCTATGCATTTCACTGTATGTAAATATACATATACATATACCTCACATACATATACATACATATACATATATATACATATACATATATATGTGTATATATATACATATACATATACATACATATACATATACATATACCTCAATACAAATAACTGAAAAAAATTCTCTCCAGATGTTTGTAGGCACAGCTGATGCGCGGTTCCATTCACATGTGAACTAACACTAACAGCAGTTTCTTTCATGTGGTTATTTTTATTAACTCCCTACTCAGTGTCTGCTTAGATCCAACAGTGTGTCAAATGCCAATATTAAGCCTTACAATTATATGTGTGTATATATATATATACACATATATATATAAATTATATACAATTTATATATATAAATATATATATATTAATCTCCATAAAATATTCTAAATATATGTGCAAAAAAAGAAGTTTACAGAGGGGGAGTTTGAAAGGAAAAAGGTGTTTTCTACAACTAGAAGCTGGAGAACATGTTATTGACCCAAATTACTTCATTTCTTTGTGCAGGTGACATCGGCAGCTTCCACACTGGTTTCCTGGAGGAGCGTTAACAGCCGCCCTGGGTTAACGGGGAGGGAAATGAGCCCAGGGAGGCTGGGGAGGGAAATGAGCAGTGAGGGGCTGTTAGTCTTCCTTTTCCAATTGTACCAGAGCTCTTGCTCTCTCCCTTCTCAGTTGCGTGCACTGGAGTTCCGTACAAGATAGCTTGTTTGAGAAAAGAATTCTGGCATTAAAATAAAAAAAAAAATCCTGCCTTCTTTTCTCCTACTTTAAAAAGTCTACTATTCTAAGGTAGAGATTGGTGGCCTGGAACATAATTTTTAAATGAGAACAAACTTTTTAAGTGGACTGTGGTTTTGGCAACACCCCCAAATGAGATCCCTGTCTCAGTCCATTCAGGCTGCTGTAACAAAATACCACAAACTGGGCAGCTTATAAACAACAGACATTTCTTTTGCACAATTCTAGAGGCTGGGAAGTCCAGGATCGAGGTGCTGGCAGATTTGCTGTCAGGTAAGAGCTCAGTTTCTGGTTCACTGGTGGTCATCTTTTCACTATGACGTCACATGGCAGAAGGGGCAAGAGAGCTAGGCTAGTCCCATTGATGAGGGATCCACTCTCCTGACCTAATCATCTCCCGAAGGTCCAACCTCCTATGGAGTCAACATATGAATTTGGGGGGCGGGGGGAAGAGACAAATATTCAGATCATAGCAAATGAATCACCTTCTTCAGAGTTCCCCTTGCCTGGGGTACCTGCCCAGTCTCCAGCTCCTCCAAAGGATTGCTCACATCATCTCCTTCCAGGCCTGAGGTGGGGGCCACGGAAGCCATGTTTGAGCCATGTGACTCTGTTCATTTCAGTAAGTCCACTGGATCAAAGGTTGACCCTAATCCCAATCCAGGAGAATGAGGTCTCTCTCCCTCCAATCTGAGGTTGGGACAGCAGGCAATAGATCAGTTGGATAGTTGGAGGTGAGATGCAAATGCCTAAAATGAAAGGGACCATGCAGCCAGGGCTGGGGCAGACGATGTGTACACAGAAATGAGCGAGAAGGGGCACCTGGGTGGCTCAGTCGGTTAAGCGTCTGTCTTCGGTTCAGGTCATGATCTCAATCCAGGGATGGAACCTCGAGTTGTGCTCCCTGCTCAGCGGGGGGTCTGCTTCTCCCTCTGACCCTCCACCCTGGTCGTTCTGTCTCACTCACTCTGTTCTCTTTCAAATAAATGGATAGAAAGAAAGAAAAAAAGAAAGAAAGAAAGGAAGGAAGAAATGGGTGAGAAAATGAAGAAATAGAGAGAGGCAAGGAAAGAGGGACCATGTGTGGCTCTACGAGAGGGACCAATCCCTTCTTCCAATGTGCAGAGCCTGCTGTGCATAATCTTCTGTCCCTCCATTCTCTTTAGACCTTCCATCAAGGTGAGGGAATGAATGTGTTTCCACTCTTTGCAGTCAAATGATTCTAACCATGGCACCCACTCATTTACTGTTTGGCCAGTATTTGTGTCTAAGAAGAGCAATATAGATACTAAACAGATGTAGTAAGATCCTACTTTTGAAAATAAAGCCACCGAAGAATGCAAAGTCCTCAGCACCACGGTTAGCGCCTTTGGCATCTTTTTTGCTAATTAGGTATGAGGGTTAATTTTATGGGTCAACTTGACTAGGCCATGAAGGGCCTAGAAATGTGGGGAAACATTATTCTATGAGGGTCTGGGAGGGTGTTTCTGGTTGAGATTAACACTTGACTCAGTAAACCGAGCAAAGCAGCTTACCTTCCCCAAGGTAGGTGGGCCTCATCCAATCAGCCGAAGGCCTGATAGAAAGACCGACACCCCTGTGAGTCAGAGGGAACTTTTCCTCCTTTCAAACTCAAGACAAAATATTGGTTCCTCCTAGGTGTCAAGCCTTTAGACGGGAATGGAAACATCAGCTCTCCCGGCTTTTGGACTTGGAGGGAACTATACACCAGCCATCCTGGGTCTCTAGCTTGCTGCCTCACATCGCAGATCCTGGGATTTGCCCACCTCTATAATCGTGTGGGCCAATTCCTTCTAATACATCTCTTTCTGCTTATAGACATTCTATCAGTTCCGTTTCTCTGTACAGTCCTAGCTAACACATCTGGGAAGGCGCTCCTCTGGACACAGCCTAGAAGCAGATGGTTCTGTTGTGTGAATTACAAGCGTCCCTTGTGATAGGAGGTGGGGAGAAGCAGAGCCTGGGCTGGATTTCAGGTCCTACTGGCTCCCTCGGGCAATGTCCCACGGGAGCCGAGCCTGCGTATCTGCCAGTGGTGGCCCTGCTGAACAGGAGGTTGGCAAACAAGAGCTTCTGGGTCAAATCCAGGCCGCCACCTGTTTTCATCAGGAAGTTTACTGGCGTACAGTAGCTCGTAGCTGCAGCAGAGACCGCGGATGGCTCTTAAGCTGGACGTAGTTACTTACCTGGCCCTTTACGGAAGAAGTTCACAGACCCTTGGCTAATTATTCCATGTCTGACCTTCATTTTCTTTAGGTCTGCACTCCTAAATAATGAAATGTACCCCTGGGTACAGAATATACACCTCAACTGTTGGAACTGAATGGTGACTTGGGCCACTTGGCTGACACTGACTTGCACAGGCAGTGCAATGTGGGAATCTCAGAGGAGTTCATTTACACCTGGAAGGGTGAGCAGGGTGTCCTCTGGTAGGGTAAATCAGGTCTGTTGGTTATAAAAATCTGTGTGATTCTGTTTCTACGTAAGGGGCGGGGGGAGAGAACAAAAGCCAGACTCTAGCCCATCAGAAGAAATGTTCAAAGCCTTCCCCCAATCCCAATGTGAGGAACGCGTGCACCAGTTCCAGAGTTTCTGTAAATAGGCCTCATCTGTTGCTTGACTGCTTTTCTATGCTGCCTCAGGAATCTTTAATGTGCAGAGGGATCGGGAATAATAAGAGGGGGTAAAAACCCAATTTTCTCGAACTTGTTTTATGATCATGGCTTAAAATAAACCAAAATAGGTGAATGGAAGGATGGAGATTCTGATGGAAATATCTAGTAAGAAAACACCTGTTTAGTGTAACTAAATGCAGGTTTTTGTTTAGGGTCTCTTTAAGAGGAATAAAAGAAACTCACAAGCCCAGAAGATTTTTTTCTTTTGCAAAAGATGAGTTTAAAAGGGATGAAATTCTGACAGATGCAGAATAACCACAATAAAAATATCTCCAGAGAAAAACCAGTATGCTCTAAGGACACGAGAGAGCATTTCATAGAAGACTGAAAGCTGTCAGCAGAGTAATGTGTTCAGAAAATGCTACACTGTTCTCAGTTCAACAGTCCATGTCAAGATTCCTGGATCATGTCTTCCAGGACAGGTCTGGGCCTCTCTTCCCAGGTCAGGGTTTGAAGTGAGATCTTTACAAAGACATCTCCTATGAGGGGGACAGTCCCTCTGTCCAGTGCAATGAGAGGGCTCACTTCTAAGCTTTTAAGAAGCTACAAATCCGTAATATATTGCTTAAGGTCAAGAAAGCTTTGTCTCCTGCCCATCCTGTGGAAGAAATCCTGAAGGAGAGAATGCAGGCCAGCAGGGCACTGTAGTTTTAGAAATAGCCTGTAGAGGGCACTGTTAAAACGGTCTAATGGGAAAGTGTAAGTAAACCCAACATAGACTAGAAAAGAAAGATTTGTTTCATGACAGGACCAGCTCCCTCCCCGTCTGGTCCATAGTTATGGATAACTCTAAGTATATGGGATTCCTCAGTCATTTTTAATTCCACTGTCCTACTTGCCCTGAGTCAGCCTTCATTCTGTTGGCCCAGAATCTCAATGTCCCCCCTTTCCCTGGCCACGAGAAACGTGGCTGTCCCTGCTCTTCTGTGCCTGTGGTCAGGGAAAATGAGGTGTTGTGACATCTCAGAAGCAGCCTGCAGCCATTGTGCCAGAAGAGGGATGAGCAGAAGCAATGACAGTCGGAGGCGACCGTCCAGAGGTCAAATCTGTGCTTCTGACTCGAATGCAGATTTACTAACTACAGTGCTCGAGGCCCTGGTAGGGATTAACTTCATCCCACACAGTCAGGGAAAATCAATAAACTGGGGAAAGCAGGCTCCACATCTGGGGGGAGGATCTCCACCCCATAGTCTCTTTTGCCCAAGACAGTCTGACCCCTGCCGCTCAGAAGCGGTGGGTTTTAGCAAGTTCCTGCGCTCATGTCTCTTAGACCCAGCATCTTCTGGAATGTGCTACTTAACACTGGATTTCGAAACTTAACACTTTGGCTTATATATACATATATACATATATATACATACATATATACATGTATATATGTATACATATAACACATACACACATGCATATATGCACATGTACCAACGTGCATGTGTGGGTGTTACATAGCTGGACATTCACGGCAACTAGTTCAGACTTAACAATAGAAGGCCCTTTGGGGCCTTAGATGAAAATCATTGAAAAACGACCAGCTCCTAGAATAAAAACAAAACAAAACAAAACACAAACATCTACTCTTCAGCTTTCCATCTGTGTGTATGGTCAGCCCCGAACACGTGGGTACTGCTCAGTATTGTTGACAAGCTCAGCAATAACTCCCCTCAGCCCCAAGCCCGCCATGGTGAAGGGATGAGTCTCAAAAGGGAATCTTGCTTACAGAAAGGTTTGTCTGCCTTGCCCTTCACGTCTGTGGGCCAGCTCCTCTGCTCTACCCTTCTAGCTCATTCTAGCTCATCGGGAAGGTTGCTCGACAAACACTTTCCTTGCTGTATACCGGGAACTCTGTCAGTACTGTGGGGTTCCAGAGATGAAGTAAGACACAAAGCAGATCTTAAGAACTTTACATTGGGTGGGAAGAGAAGCCAGACAGACCACTGTCACACAAAGGCGACCAAATACACGTGTGCTGGTGTTTGAGGAGTGCTGCGGCAGCATTAGAAGAGGAACAATGAACTCTTACCCAGGAGTGTCGGAGGTGGATTTGAGCCATGAAGAATTACTAGGAGGAAGGGAGAAGGGAGAGATGGGTTGGACTTGACAGGAGGACATCACCTGCATGTCGACAGGATACGTGAAAGACAAGCATCTGGCTGTGGTGGCTTGCCTACCAGCCTCGTGGAAGGACACAGGGCAGAGAGTGACACGGATGGGTCATGAGAACACCATGCAAAGGGCTTGGATTTAGGAACGCAGGGAATGAGGAGTTGAAAATTGGAGCCTGGGAGATCATTGAGAAGGATCTGGCTGCAGCCTGGCCAGCGTAGACCAGGACGAGGAGAGTGAGTGCTGGAGCACCCACAGGAGAGCAGAAGGCTAGAGCCAACAGGCAGGGTGGTGGTCATATGGAGAGAGGCAAAAATAGGGAGCAAAAATTCACCCCAATTGCTTTTCTGTGTCTTCTGCTTGGAGGATGCCTGCTCCCCAGAGTCTGCAAATATGAAAGAACCTTCTGAATTTGAAAGAACCCAGATTTATACATTCCTCCCCTTTGCCAGCTGCCAACAGTTCAACCCAGCCCTGAAGGTTTCACTGGTGGGAGTAGCTGCTTTCATTAACTAGTGGGAGGATCTGCTGAGATGGGGGCAAATGGAACATTTCCCCTGAGACCCCCTAGGAGGACCGTTTCTAACTAGGCAAATTTTCTCCCACAACCCGCCCGGCGTCCCCCTCGCCTCTGCAGCTATGGAAGCGACACGGATGTAGCAATCAGCAAATCAACCCCCACCCAGCTGCCAGCTAGAAGGGGGGAGACTGGATCCTGTCAGAACAAGAAGGTTTTGAAGTCTGAGACTTGATAAAGGATCAGTTTAAAGGGCCTTCCCAAACACCTTACATGGATGCTGTAGAAAGGAACGGAGCTGGGCAGCAAGCCAGTCCTTGGAGGGTGGGAAGGAAGCCTGACCACCAGCCACCCTGGCAGGGAAGGAAGGCACTGGGAGGCACTGGAAGGCGGCCTGAGAGTGGCCTGAACAGCTTGTGGGTGCAGCGGGAGGGGGTATGGGGATATCCAGGGTCCCTGAGGCATACTGGGTATAACTCTCAGCTCCAAGGTCGGTCCAAGTAGCCTTCACACAGTGGCCGAATTCTTAGCAAGGAGTCACTGCTCCTTTGTCCTCTTGTTTTACGAGACATTGACCTTCCCCACATTTCCCTATCCTCACTTTCTTATTCGTGGTTCCCCCAACAAAATGAAAAGTTCATTCTTTTTTGAATGAAAAGTTCTTTTGGGCTGAATGGTGACGAATGAGCACATTTTAAACACCAACTTTCTTCATGCTTATTTTTCTCGTTTTGTCTCCAAACTGAGGAGTGACAGGCAAAACAACAGTCTGACAAGGAGTAACCAAAAACTTTCAGCAGCTCCATTAATGAGGGTCGTGTTTACACTTGTCATTGACTAAACATCTGCCTAAATAGGTTTGCTTAGTATAAAAAGTCGTAACCATCTGTCCGCACCCGATGATGCACTCTCCTTCAGTTGTGTACGTCTGTGACAACTGCAGGCTTAGCCTTTCTGTCAGAAGGGGGCCCTGGCTGTATAAAGGGTGCTGGACATGGAGTGGGACCACCTGGGCTGAATCTCACTTTTGATCCTTGATGACCTCTGTTTCAGCAAGTGACCTCTGCTTCAGCATTTGTAGAAGGGAAGCAGTACGTACTTCCCAAGGAGCAAGTAAGGGTATCACTTCTATGATATTAGGCACTGAGCGATTAAACCATAATGTCCTGAGGAGTTTTTGCTATGGAGGGGGATGGTAGGAGTGGGGACTGCTACTTAGCTGGGTTGTCCAGGAAGGAGCACAACATTCATGCTTCTGTGAAATGGCAGTTCGTCGACAGGCTGGGTCCTAAGCAGTAAAGCCCTCCTCCTGACAACAGGCTTTCAACACCACGGAGACAAAAGAGAAAATACTAAGGCCACAGGGAGGACATGGGAGCCAAAGAAAATACAGAGGGAGAGCGTATAAGTTAAGAGATCTGGAGTCAGGCATCACTTTCCAGATCAAGCTGGTGGAAAGCAATCAGCAGACAGTGAAGGAGGTACAAATGTGGAGATTCACACTTGACTAAAAGCGATTCCCAGAGCTGCTGATTGAGGGTTAACATCAATTCGCTGGTAGGGAGAGTTTAAAGACTTTTATCAGAAAACACTGTATAATCCTTCCTAATTTATTGTGTATACATTGGTTATAATCCTCGTGTCAAAACGTGGGTTTAGTGGCTCATCCGAGCCCTTTGCCATCTTCATAGTAATTGCCATTTCAAGGGCTCCCCTAGATACTGGCATTTATAAATACCTAGGTGGACCTTGGCTTAGTCTTACAATCAAGACTCAGGTGCCCAGAGTAAGAAAAAACACAGAAACTGTCTCCCTTTAAAATGCTGTCTTTACCAGACGTTGTTGTCAGGGTAAGACATCTATGACAGAAACACACTGACGTAGCCCCTTGAAGGAGCCATCCTCCTGCCAAGCCCTCTTGCCCACATTTCTTCAACCCCCAGGCTTCTAGAGTACCTGGTCTTCTTTCCCCCAAGCTTCACTCCATTCTCAAAACCTCCCTGGCCAGCAATCCTACTGCCATCCACCATTAAATACTAGACTTGTGCCTTCAGCTCAGCACACAAGCTCCCTGGATTATGACACTGGCATCTCCCCCCACCCCACCCCGCCCAGGCTGCAATTCCATCTTTGTGCTTTTACTTGGAAGACTCTGGCAGGTCCCTGGGGTGATTCCACTTCCATGCCAACCAGACCACAGTGACCTTCTTCCCTGCTTATCACCCTCAGGGGGCAGCCCCCTCGCCAACCTCTCACTGCTACTCCTGGGCGAATATAAAATCTATTTTTAGCAGTGGGTTCCTTTCATTTCATAGTATTATAGAATGATTCTCAGTATTATGACATTACTTAAGAAGCCAGGACACAAGAACAATAGAAGAGTCTTACAAGAATTGAGTTTTCTAGTGTCTTCGGAAGGACAGTTTTTGACTTATGAAATTATACATATATAATATATCCGTTATCCTACAACCTAAAGGAGAATTTTGGCTCATGTCTTCAGCCGAAGGGAGCAGAGGCACATGCAGAGCAGGGGGCCTTCATGGTCCATGTTTATCGTCTTGCCTTCCAGCTCTTCTCCTAGAAACAAGCTACAGACTTAGAAATCCAACATATTAAGGGCTTTTTGAAAATTTGGGCATTTCCAATGGTTTAAGGAACCCTGTTACCTGAAAGGGTAACACATTGACTATCTGTCACAGTGACCTGAAAAGTAATCAATGCTAATCTACTGGTACCCCATCATCAAGCCATGGAAAAGGTCATATGAAGGTCAGATATGCTTGGCAGAGGGAAGTGACAATCAGGGCACTGTACTGTCCTCATAAATTCCTCTGTGGATGGCACAACTCAAAGGTCTACAGCATAGCCAGGATCCTAGAAGTTTTTTACTCTTACTGATGCTCCCTTCCTTGTCCATCTCAAGTCTGGAATACATGAATGAATGAGAGCATGAGAATCTTTGAAGAGTTCAAGGTCTAGAAGTGCCCTTAAGTCATGATACCTTTGTAGGAGTCACAGTGATTAAAAACAACAACAATAACAACAACAAAAAAACCCCACACAAGCAAGATCATTTCAGTCCTGCTTAAAATTTTCCAATGGCCTCCCCCACACTGTGTATAAAATTCAAATCCTTCAGTGTGGGCTACGAGGCCCTGCAGGGTGTGGCTCTTCCCTACCTTTCTAGATGCATGGGTTACCATGTCCCACTTGCTCATCAACCTCCCGGCATTCTTCATCCTGTTCCTCAAGTCCATTCTCCTGCCTCAGGGCCTTTGCCCCTGCCCCTTGCATTCTCTGTCTACAACAGGCTTCCTCCAGATTTTTGCATATCTGCCTCTTCACAGAAGCTTTGCCTGACCCACCTGTATGAAGAGGCCTCCTCCCCCAGTCACTGGATCCTACCCCTCCCTCTTCTTTATTGCATTGATCACTCTAGCAGTGGAAACTCAGTCTCTCTGGAATTCATAAAATAAATGTGACTAGGTCCCAGTGGTTTCTCTTGTCCTAACAATCCTGTTTAATTTCTCACTACGAGCTAGCTATGTATGACTTGCTTTCTGCGTTAATACACCAATAAACTTCTTTGTACTAATAGTAACCAATAACTTCCAGCAAATCCACTAAGGTCATGGTCAAACTTATTGTCATCAACTAAACATCTGCCTAAGTAGATATTCTTAGTGTGTAAAGCCATAACCATTTGTCCACATGAGGTAAGGTACTCTGCTTCTGTTTCACAAGTATGTGAGAACTGCAGGCTTAGGTTTTCTGTTAGAGGAGAGATTTGACTATATGAAGAGCCCAGGACATGGAGGCAGAATACCTGGGCTGAGTCTCACCTTTATTAGCTGGTCCTAGGGAGGTCTCAGGCAAGTGACTTCTGTTAACATCTGTAAGAGGAAAGTAGGAACTACTTCCCAGGATGCAAGTGAATGTTTAACCTGATAATGGGCATTGAGTGATTAAATCAATTATTATTGATTTGCTTTTGTCTATCTCTTGTCACTATACTGTGAGCTCCATGAGCACAAGGCCAAGGTGTCTTTCTTCATTACTATGTCTGCAGTGTGGTAATGGTACCTGATCTAAACCTGGAGCTCACTACATCTGTTGAGTAACTACATTAACAGCTGGCTTTCACAATGGTCCTGGGAGATAAATACATCATCCTCCCTTCACATGTGGGAAGCCTGAGGTTATAAATGGCTGGCCTATATGGCAAAGCTAAGACTCGAATCCCATGTGAGCATTCTTTGTACCATGACATGACAGTTCATTTTATGGATCAAGTTGACACAGTGTACCCAAATGTTTGGTCAAACATTACTTGGGTATTTCTGTGAGGGTATTTTTGGGTGAGATTAATATTAAAATGGACAGATCTAGTAGAGCCCTTCACTCTTTCTAATGTGGGTGGGCCTTGTTTAACCAGTTGAAGGCTTGAATAGAACAAAAAGGCGGATGGTCTCCTAAATAAGTAGTAGTTCCTCCTGCCTGACTGCCTTTGAGATAGGACATTGATTTTTGTTTCTTTTCTTTTTTCTTTTTTTCCTGCCTTCAGACTTGAACTGAAACATTGGTTCTTCCTATGTCCTGAGCTTGGCAGTCATTGACCTGGAACTACACCATTGGCTCTCCTGAGTCTTCTGCTTGCTGACTCATACTGCAGATTCTGGGACTTGTCAGATTCCAAAACTGCATATGAGCCAATCCCTTATAATCTCTCTCTCTGTCTCTGTCTCTCATTCTCTCACTCTCTCTACACACACACACACACACACACACACACACACGAGATCTTCATGTGTGGAATTTAGAGGGAAGAAGTGAAGCAGGACTTCACAAATATATTCTATATCTCCCTCAATGGCAGTAAAATTCCTCCCCATGCTTCAAGGCTGATTTCCTCTTTTGCTATTTGCCAGAGAAAACTTTCCAACTTTAAAGGCTCCATGTGATTACATCAGGCCCACCCAAGTGATCTCCTGGTCATATAGTCTGTGCCATAGAACATACTTAATCACAGAAGTAAAATCCGTCATATTCATCAACTCAGAGATTATGCAGGGCAATGCAGGTGCACCCTTGGGGGCCTCTTAGGATTCTGCCTACCACAGCACCCTTATTAAACTCATAGGAATCTGGACATCTACAGGCTACACTCATTCTTGTGCATTGGGCCTGGTCCCTGAGGCAATTAACTGTTTCACTTATAGGCTTGATCCCCCATCCTTCTTCTACCTTCTATTTGTGCAAATGACACTCACGTTCTCATTCGTGATGAGGTAATACAGAGGAAGGCACTCTAGAAATGATGGATTTCTCTTTTCCCTTAGAATTTTAAAAAATTATTAAAAAAAATTTTTAACAAACATATAATGTATTATTAGCCCCAGGGGTACAGGTCTGTGAACTGCAAGGTTTACAGACTTCTCCTTCAGCATTTTTTAATTATTACATTATTTAATCACAAAATTAATTGTATGTTCACTAAAGATACACTTAGAAAATTAGCATAGGAGTAGTAATCTGACTCTCCAAATTAAACCATCACACAAGAGAAATATTTTGTTAATTGTAATATGAAAGCAAAATCCTAGAGCAGACGAGCTAACTCACCCATGTGCTACAGTGCTCTGTGGCATTTGCTGGAACCTGGTGGTGGGTGAGGGTAAGTCTTTTGTTGAAGGAAGTGAATGTGCACCCTTACTTAACCCCTAAGATGGTTAATTTGGAGGCAGAGAACAAGGCAAACTGCAGTTTTCTCTTGCTGCCGTAACAAATCATCACAAACTCAGTGGCTTCAAGTTACTTAGGTTTATTCTCCTACAGGACTGGAGGTCAGAAGTCTAATGTGGGTGGCAAGGCTGTGTCCGTTCTGGAGGTTCTAGACAAAAGTTCATTTCCTTCCTTCTCTCAGCTTTTAAAGGCTGTCTGCATTCCTTGGCTTGCAACTCCTTCCTTCCTTCTTCAAAGCTAGCAGTAGCATCACTCTCACCTCTGACCCTCTGTCATCCCCTTATTTTTGACATGAGGCACAGACAGATAATCTTGAGTAATGAAATAGCTTAACTTACATATGCAAGAGCCTTTTTGCCATGTAAGGCAATACACACACAGGTTCTGGGCATTCAGACATGGACGTGGTTGAAGACCATTACTCTGCCTGTCATGTAAGCCTTGGGTCTGAAGAGACCAGATGCTTGTCAGTCCTGAAGGCAGTGGAAGGTCTGGAGTGGTGCCAGCGGTGGGGGCTGAGCTGTCCTAATCACATGGTCACCAGTACAGGGAGAAGAACCCCCAAGCTTTGGATGCAGCTCTGAGGAGGTCTTGGTTTGAGGGTTCACAGACACGCACCTGAAATCCTTTTAAGGTTCTCCTTAAGCTGAATCAATGGTAGCTTTCCCAAATAGATGCAGCTCCATGCCCTTGTCCTACGTCATGTTGTCGGGTCTGCCCGCAGCCACCCAAAGCTGCTCAAAGATGGAACAACCACAAAGGGGACACCCTAGGTGTTCTTTAGGGCAGCTCTCAGGGATAAAGGTCACCATGAGGGATTTCACTTGAAGCCAGTAAGTGAAGCGAACACCCTTATAAGGCAGGAATGTGGATCCGTTGCTGGTAACCATACTTCCTCACATCTCTTATTACTTTAAAGCCTAATAGAGCCCTCGCACTCTTCAACAGCTTCTCCATGCTGGCTGCGCACAGTGTCCTTTCCTTCCTGTGTCCCGACCCCTTGCTGTCCCTGCTGTCTCTCCTCATGCTGTGTTAGCTGTTGGCCTAATTTAATGCTAGGCTGGAAACTTTCCTCTCTGTTGTGATTAAAGGAAAAAAAGGAGAGAAGAAGAGGTGATCTGATTACTTGCATATGTATGGTTCTTTGATTAAAGGAAGAAAGGTAGTGAGGGAGGAGGTTGTCTGAGGGAGGAGGCTATCTAATGACCCACATACATATTATTTCTTTAGGCTCAGGTTTCTTGCCCAGAATACAAGCTTTGAAAGGCTGACTCAACCTTCTCAAGTCACTCTAGAATGCTCACTTTCAATTATAGGTGACCTCATACATCTCCGAGTCGATTTTCTTAATGCCGTGTCTCAATTGTAGAGCCATGATTTTATCTCTAATTCACCTAATTCGCTGGCATTGCTCTTTTGGCATAATTTCCAATTTAGGAAAAAAAGACTGCGGATGGCTACCATGCATTCCAAGTCATCAGGGGCAGGAGGATGGGGCTGGGCCCAGGAGGGATACAGACCCCAAGTTCTATATAGACAACCTTGGTACATGTTCCAGCATTGATGCTGTCATGAAGGCAGTGCATTTCCAGCAGGCCAGCCTTTCTCATTTTTAGTACCTTTCCTAGTGAAGAGCCATGGAGAGTGAGAAACTGAAGGAGGACTTGAGACTATCTTATCTATGACCTTCATTGCATAGAGGACAAAATGGAAGCCCAGAGAAGTCCAATGACTTGCCTACAGTAACTAGGCAGTTTGTTTTCAGAAGAGAAACCAAAATCCAAGTCTTTTGATGATAAGGCTTATCCTTTTGCTCCCTTATAACATGCTGTTCATCCTTTTTGCCTTGAAGGAATAACCTCAGATGTATTGGGTATGGTGAGATGAGGCCACTCTTGGCAAACGCCAGGTAACCCTCCCCTCTCCTGAGCCAGAGTGTATGCCTAGCTTTTATCCCATTGATCACAATTGTTGGTTTTGGAAGCTGGATGAGTTTTTTTGTTTTGTGGTAGACAGAACAATGCCCTGCCCCTGCCAAACAGGTCCACATCCAAATCTCTAGAACCTGTGGTTATGTTAAGGCCCATGGCAAAAGGGAATTAAGGTTGCAGATGGAATTAAGATTGCTAATCAGCTGTCTTTAAAAGTTTCTTTAAAAAAAAAAAACCATTTTATTTATTTATTTGACAGGGATCACAAGTAGGCAGAGAGGCAGGCAGAGAGAGACAGAGGTTGAAGCAGGCTCCCTGCTGAGCAGAGAGCCTGATGTGGGGCTTGATCCCAGGACACTGGGATCATGACCTGAGCTGAAGGCAGAGGCATTAATCCACTGAGCCACCCAGGTGCCCCTAATCAGCTGTCTTTAAATTAGGAAGACTATTCTAGATTATCCAGGTGAGCCCAGGGCAATTACAAGAGTCTTTAAAGAGGGAAAAAAAAAAAAGTCAGAGTGATGCCATGTGATGAGATGATGAGAACTCAACTCACTGCTCCTGGCTTTGAAGAGGGAAGGGGACCGTGAACCAAGGAATGTGCACAGCCTCTAGAATCTGGAAAAGGCAAGAAAACAGATTCCCCTCTAGAGCCTCCAGAAGGAACACACCTTGTCAACAACACCTGGCTCTTAACCCGGTGAGACCCAGGCCAGACTTCTGACCTACAGAACTGTAAGATAATACATCTGTGTTGTGTTAAGCCACAAAGCCTGTGGTAATTGGTTATAGCTGCTCTAAAAACCCAGTACAAAGTTGGAAGGACCTCACACAAATCTGTCACCTGTTAAAATGCTGTGCTCTTGGGGTACCTGGGTGGCTTAGTGGGTTAGGCCTCTGCCTTCGGCTCGGGTCATGATCTCAGGCTCCTGGGATCGAGCCCCGAATCGGGCTCTCTGCTCAGCAGGGAGCCTGCTTCTCCCTCTCTCTCTGCCTGCCTCTCTGCCTACTTGTGATCTCTCTCTGTCAAATAAATAAATCTTTTAAAAAAAAATGCTGTGCTCTTATGTGGAAGGTGTGACATAGGTCTCCAACCAGCTCCTTGATGTTGACCAGGTGTGAACTTCGTGGTGTCTACAATGGAAACAAGGGGACGGGCACACTAGTTTCTCACTCTCAAAAGCACCACCCCTTCTTTCCCCGACCTTCTGAACGCATCACTGATGCGTCTTCTCCTGTACCCTTAACAACCCAAATGAAAGTCACAGGCTTCCTGGTCACAACTTTTTCATCCATCTGCTGGCATAATGTACGGGCATACAGGAGGCAGTCTGTAAACACTTGTAGGACTGAAATATATTCCTAATGGGGATGCCCTGTGTCTTTTTGCCATTCTACACACACACACACACACACACAGCACACGAATAAAAGGATTCTACTTCACCTTAGGTATCCTAATAGTTTCTTGTGGCTGATGAGGGCTGGGAGGTCAGGTGTGCCTGCAGGCAAGGTGAGCAACATGGCCTTGGCTGTACCCTAAAGTTCTTGAATGACTCATCTTCCCCAACCGCCTGGCAACAAATGAAGATGTATTTCGAGGCCTGGGTGACAGGCAGTGTTGGAAGTCCAAACTATTGTTGCTGCAGTGGAACAGCTTGTCACAGCCGCCTAATTTATTCTCTTTCTCTGAAATCCTGGCACAAGATCTGCCACTGAAACTGCTTTTGTTTAAGACCTCAACGGTTGCCGCCAACCCAGCCAAAATGTGTAGTCACTGTTCGCGTCTGGTTGCATGCTAATTGTGGCGGCGTCCTCTGGTGACATCTGAAAGGCTGGCCAGTTGACAATGAACACCGCGTCATCGTCTTTGCCAGTTGTCCTCTCCCACCCTTTCCCATTGGCAGTTCCTGGGATTATGCTATTTCATTTCCTCTCTCTGTTTTTGCTTCCTGCCTGAAAGGATTCCATTTGTTCTGGCTGTCACCCAGTCTCATTCTTTTCCATGGACCAACACTGTGGGCACGAACCTGGTTACAACTGATGGCTGAGTGCAGAAGAGTTGCACACGAGCTGACAGCTGGCACATATGTGCATTTTGGATGCAAAGATGAGCATGTAGCAGAAGGGGACCTGATTGATCTAAACCCTCTGCCTTCTCAGTTTCCCCCTTTGAGTCCCTCCTCCAGGAAATCTCTCCCGAATGTTCCGCTTACACAGCACCTCCCTTGTAACACTTTTGGCGTGTGTATCATGCTGCTATAAATTCTAGTTTTTTGTTTTCTCCTTCCTCCAAAATGTAAACTTCCCGAGGGGAGGACATATATATGTTTTACTTTCTACCCTCTGGTATCCCTACAGAACAATTTACTCAGTAGAGACTAAGCCCATATTGATGCACAAAATGAAAGGTATGTAGCACTTCGTTGAGATAAAACATTGGGGGAGGTGTGGAGAGGGAAAGACAAAGTTGGTGCTTGAGCAGGAGTTCTTCTCAATAGTCTATCATATAATGCCATCTATAAAATCACATTAAAATAACATACATTGATTTCACATCTCATACATAAAGGGCAATCAACCAATTCTTACTAAAATGGGCTGATTGTGACATTAAAACACACCTGAGTTTCTTATCATTAAAAATCTTAAGCAGCACAATCCCAGTCATTAGAGGTCCATCAAGATTTAAAACACTTTTCAGTATTTCAAATACTTTAATATCTCTGGGCTGCAGACCCAGGACACTGAGAGCTGCTTCCTTTCCCATACACACTTTCCTCTGATTTTCTACAATAAACAGTAGCCCACCAATGTTGATCAAGCCATGCTGGTATCTCAGTCTTCATCCCTTCACTTCAGGGGGCTTTTGAACTTAGAACCCCACACAACCCACAGATCCTAAGATTTCTGGCATGAAGATTCCCAGTAGATTTCTGATATTTCTTGACAGCCTATAATGTTGATCTCTGTGTGAAATCAACTTGGCCAAACAGGAGTGTCTATCGGTCATGGTGACTGCGGATGCCGCCGTATGTGCACAGAAGGATAGTGACCTCCATCGTTGGCAATAGGGACTAATCTCGGATGCAGCCGTATGTGCACAGAAGGACAGTGACCTCCATCGTTGGCAATAGGGACTAATCTCTTAGAACTGATTTATTGAACAGAATTAGCTTAGCACTCAATGCAATTTTGTCTTCAGTTGTGTCAATAAAGGATAGTGAATGCAACTGAGTACAGAACACGACATCTAGGAATGTGAGGAAATAAAAAATCGAGAGAAAGAAAACTTAGTTCTGGTTACCAGAGAGCTTGAGCCTTTGGTACACAATCAGAAACAGGCAACACAAACTAAGCATCGGGTTGTTTTATTTAAGTCAACAGATCAAAGGATATCATTTTTGACGTGAAAGAAGAATAATGATTGTCCAGCTTGCACATTTTATAGACAGGAAAGCTGAGGACCAAAGAGATGACATCCATAGCCCAAGGACACCCATGTCTGGGAAACCTATCTTCCAGAACTCAGATAAGATTTTGTAGCATAAGATCAGCCTTTGTAATCCTAGGATATCCAAATCCAAAAGGATTTCCAAAATCAGGGCCAATTTCCTCTCTTGTAAATGCATTCTTCAGCTATTCCCTGAAATGAGGTGTTTTCTATAAACATAATCATATACGAATTAATCAGCAGCATGGTAGACCTCTGGAAAGAACAGACATGCTTGAATTTCAAGTCCTAAGATTGAATAATCCCTTCATCACTCACTTAGGTTTATTGAGCATCTACTATGTGGCAGGCAATGGGAAAGGTACTAGGGACCCAATAGTGAATGACACAGACAGAACTCATACCCTCATACAGTTTACCTTCTAGTAGGAGACAGACAATAAACAAATTCAAAAGTAAAACATGCAGTATGTCAGATTATGAATAGTGCTACAAAGAAAACTCAAGCAAGTACCAGAAACTAGGCATCCTGTGTGGAGAGGGTATACAAAAAGTTTTCACATGGGATAGGCTTTGAAATGGTATCGTTTCAGCAAGGACATAAGGAAGGTTAGAGAGTCAATCATGCAGTTCCCTCGGATAAGAGTGTCCCAGGCAGAGGGCATAGCAAGTGCAAAGACCCTGACCATTCAAGAGACAGCAAGGAAACCAGTGTAACTGCAGCAGAGTGAGCAAGTGTGAGCAACAATGGCAGATGAGAGCAGAGGGATAATGGGGGTTAGGAGCCAGCTTGTAGCCCCTGTGCACACTTCCACTTTTATTAGGAATGAAATGGGATTTCCAGGCAAGAGTTCAGTCTGGTTGTTCTGCCTGTGTGTTGGGAACTGACTCTAGGGGAGCACGGGCAGATGTGGGGAGACCTGGTAGAAGGGTAGTGCATTGGTCTTGGTGGCTTAGAAGAGGGCAGGACTGGCAGAGGTGGTAGATGCAGGGTCCACAGGGATTCAGTACTATGCTAAAGAAGGATGCAAGAGAAATACAGGAGAACAGAATCCCAGCAAGGTGTTTAACATGAGCATCTGGAAAGATGGCGCTGCCATTTGCTGAAACGGAGAAGGCTCTGAAGAAGCCTAGTTTGGCAGGAAGATCAGTCTCCTTAGCTGCTGAATATCGCTGGGCAAGTCATTTAACCTCTCTGAACCTCAGTTTCCCTCACTGTATTCAGTAATGTCCATTTACTTTGCAGAAATGTAGAGTCCACCAAGAAACATGCAAAGCGCCATCTTTCTTGGCATAAAACATGTAACGCCAAAGGCTGTTCCAGCCTGTGGGGAGGGATTTTGCCATAGCTGTTCTGCCTACCTGTCTCCCCTCTCCCTACCAGCCTTCCTCACCCCAAATCCTTACCTTTCTGAGCCAACAGTACATGAATAAGTGCTGCAAAGTCTATTAGAAGTTGCAAGCAACTTACAGGAACTGGTGAATGAAATCCTATTTCAGGTGAGGATGACTGAAAAATCCTATGTTCCAGAGCCCGTGCTAAGCACACGAATGCAGCCTCCTTCTCCCTGATTTGTAATGGAGAGTGGGAGGAAGTAAGAACAATATCACGGGGGATGCTATCCCATTTCCCTCAGGTAGAAACCACCCATGAGAGAAAGTTCATTGCCTATCAAACCGGCGGGCAGGTTGTTAAAAATCGCTATGAAATTTAAAAGAAATAAAATAGCATGTAAAATGAAAGAGAAGCACAGAAAACTCCCAATTCCATACCTTTGGAAAAAAAAAAACACCTCACTTTCAAGTACCAGCTTGTCATTCTTATGTTAACAAGAGAAGGCCTCCAGAGGGACTGGTAGAGTTCCAGAAAGGTGAGCTCACCAGGAACTGGGGTGGGCAATTTCGACTGAGTGTCTCCTGTGATGTCCTAGGTCCAAGAATAGCAGTCTACAAGGCAAGCCTAAATGCCCGCAAATCTCAGTATATAAAACGTAAATGGTTTATTAACCATTTGTAAAATAATTAGGGGGAAATTATCACTCTTGTAAGTTAAGTCAGATCTTTCTGATAAATGGTTACATGTGTGTCTGTGAGTGTGTGGATATGTATGTCACTGAGTCATCATGGCTCTGGAAACTAACATAATGACAGAAATAACCATATTCTATGCTTCAGGGTAGAAATTAATTGGCTATGGGGAGAAAACACTTTTTTTTTTTTTTGGCTTATATTAAGAATCACTAACCTAAGTGGGCTGAAAGAAGTGATTCAAGTGTTAGCAATATTCTAACAACAGAAAGAAGGCTTTCATTCTTCTCCCCATCCAGGTAATTAGTTTCTTCTCTGACTTTTAGTTTGTCATTTGTACCAGGGAGTTAGAATGACAAAAAATACATTTGTCACCATGGTTTGCATCTTTCTCCCTTGTCACATCATCACCCAGTCAGCTCATGGGTGAGCTGACTATTTCTATTCCTAAAAATAGGAAGCACACTGGATCTGGCCTATGGGCCAGAGTTTGCTGGCCTCTGATCTAAAGTACTGTGACAGGGGGAGGTGGAGGTCATGGTGAAGATGGTGGTAAATGAACCTCCATGAGCCAGACAGTGAGAACTGCTCTCTGGCTCAGCCTGGCTGTGGTTAAGTCTTGGGTAGAAAGAGTGATGCCTCCTATCCCCAGTGCACTATACCTGGGAAGAAATCCAGAAATGACTGTCAGCTTTGTTCTGAGCCCTAAGCCTTTGAGATTAAAAGAAGTATCCCCAAATTGCTCCCCAAAGCCCTGACATCTCCTTGTGAAAGTGGTTAGAGGCAGAAGTTTTCTCTCCTCTAACTCTTTTCATTTCAATTAATATTTCTTGAATCCTGCCCTATGTACCAAAAAGCTTATGAGTAAATCTGATTTGGAGAAAGCAGCACAGTACTGAAGAAGGTTGGATAATATGGAAGGCAAGTGTGGTAGATTAAAGACGGTGGCCAACCCTGCTATACCACCCAGTAAGAGGTAGGTTCTAGGTTCTCTTTCCTTAAAATCGGGAGGACATTGTAACTGCTTGACCCTTAGAATATGGCAGTAGCGAATCTGGGCCTAGGCTTAGGAGACCTGTAGCGTCCACTTCCTTTCTCTTGAAATGGTCACTTTTAGGAAAGCCAATTGCCATGCAAATAGTCTGAGACAACCGAGGGTAGGTGTAGTTGTTCAAATGGATACTCCCCCTGAGCGCACCTTCCAGCCATCCCCACCAAGACACCAGGCATGTACGTGAAGTTGTTTAGAATCCTTCAGATCACCCATCTGCCAACTGAAACCACCGACTGACCTCAATTGTTGCCACAAGGTATAAAACAACCTCCTAGAGGGGCTCTGCAAGAATTCCTGATCCACAAGACCATAAGATATGATACGATGAAATGGTAGCTGTTTTAAGCCATTGAATTTGGGGCCAGTTTGTTGCATAGCATAGATAAGCAGAAGGGTAAGTATGACGAGATGTACTCCTTCTATCCACCCCCCCACCCCAAAAAAGCAGTGTAACTAAAAATTCAGATAAGCAAAAGGTCAATGTGGGCTTGACTCATTAAGGAAAGCTATAGGAAGGAAAGAGACGGGAGGCTGGATCAAACAGAAAAGGGAGGCTTTGTATAGGCAGGTAATTCCTAAGAGGTCTTCTCTGCCCACTAGTACCTGACCAACATCCAGCTGGCAATGCTCCATTTAAGCCATCTGGCCTGTGGCTGAACCAGGGAGCATGTTCCCCATTAAGTGGGGACAGACACAGGGTCAGGGTGCTTGGACCAGAGAAACTGCTCTGCTGAGAGTTCCTTGGCTTGCCAGGTTTCTGATGATGCTTTCATATATGCAAAGATGTCAATTCTTATGCCACCATCCTAACCAAGCATGTTTTTAAAACACCACCAATTTTACCAGCCCCAAAGTGTTTTCCAGATGAGGATATCTCACATGCACTTGGCCAACCGTGAAGTCCTCACATAGAGTATTTGAAAAGTAAATCCCCACAATTCTAAGACAGCTCCCCTAATTCCATCCTCCCACATTGATGGCAGCATGAATGTGATCATTACACGGGTTTATGAGAAGATTCTCTAGGCCCTTCCTCCAGCTCCCTCCTGGCAGGCGTCAGGGAGAGGTGTGTCAAATCCATCCATGACAGTTGCCAAGAACCAGAATGCAGTGTTGAGAAGTTCTTAAAAGCATGATATGTTGAAATACATCAAAGCCTCTTTGAGATGACAGATGGGACAACTGAGATATCGTGATGGTAAATGGTTGACACAAGCTGGCAGGAACACCAGCAAAAGTGGAATTGAATCTGCCCTTTGCATCTCCCTGGTAAAGACCAAATGTTGTAAACTTGAAAATTCTCTTGAACTTCATGGTTCCAAGTGGTAAACTAATTTATTTTTGGATGCTTGAACTGCTTTCACTCCTGATAAGAGTGCTTTCTAATTTCTCTGCTCAAAGACAAAAGATTTGGAAAATCTTTTTGTGAAAACCCCAGAAGGGTTGAAAAAGAGAGTCAGGAACTCATTTCATGTTGACCTCATTTCACTTGGTAATAACATTTTTGGTGAGAGTGCTTTCCTCTCCCCTGGATAGTAGGATGAACTGTAAAGAAATGAATAAGTAAAAACTTAATTTCAGGTTTGGTGGCTTTCTAAAGCTTTGCCCACTAGGAACCTCTCAAGGTGAAGACATTGGCATAAAGTCTGTCCTTCTTTATAGTTATCTACCCACAAAGATAAACTTACATACTTTAAACATTGGAAAATGCTGCCTTGAGTGCTTTAAGTTAAAATGTTTCATAAGTTTTAAATTTCACAGATACCAGTCGGAGTGAGTGAGACTCCAATAAAGCATTCATGAGCACCTACCATATACAAGCAAATATAGGTCCAGGATCCCTTGTTTACAAATCTGAAATACAAAGAGCCCTGAAAACAAATCTCTCATAACTTCTTTGGGGCCACGCCTGACCTGAACTTATTGATGTAAGGCTCCAATAGCCTTCCTCTATTCCCACTTAGTGTAAACATTCCCATATTGCCCTGCAGAAATGCTAATGAGCTGGGTTTCTGGATATTGCCCCAGACCCTGCTAGAAGTGTCAGTATACAGTACAGGTACAGTGTGACCTTTCTAAAATTAGAAATATATCTCAGCCCAAGGATTTGGGGCAAGGCATCAGACACCTGAACCCACATGAGAGGGGTTACTGGGTGTGCGGAAGGGAGCAGAGGCAGGAAAGGTTATGGAGCAGGCCAGAGATGAAGGCCATCTGCAGATAGCCCACAGGTAGCAAAGAAGCCTCAGCCAAATCTGCCAACGTTGACAAAGCTAGGCAGCCTGAAGGTTCTGCAGAGAGCGACACCTGCAAAGGTCAACGCGATGCCAATTGGCTTTCCAAAAGAGTCTAGTGACCTTAAAAGGGAATCTCTTAGAGTATGATCAGGATGAACGTGAACCTTCTCTGAACTATTAATTATGAAATTACAGAAATTACAATGTACAAATAAATCTCAGGAACTTAGAAGGGGAAGATTTTAGCATATCTTACAGTTTAATCTGCCCAGAAGCTTCTCTAGGTTGAGAGCTGGTCCTCTCCCACCTGCTGGGTCTGGCCAGCTCATACCTGCAGGGGTCCAGGCTGCCAGCAAGTATCCCCACCCCATGCAGGGGCAATGAGAGTTGACCCTTGGGAGAAAGTGTTAAGACTTGTAAGTCTTTACAAGTCCTGTTAAGACTTGTAAACACTAAGGACCGGGCCAGCCCAGAGCCGCACGTCGTCAATGCCACCAAGGGAGAGGACCCACCTGAGGAAGCCAACACTGTGGAAAATAGGGATGGGGGGGCGGACAGAGACCTGATGATGTGAACCCCTGGATCCAGCTGTGGCTAACATATTTGATCCTCTGCCATCTGCTATGTGAGCCAAAAAATGTCCAGCTTTGCTTTGGCTCATTTGAGCTGGGTTTCAGTCATTTGTAAAGAAAATTCCACAAGCAATTGGCTCTAAAAGTCTTCCAAATTTGGAGATTAAATGTGTTTTTTATTTTTTTCTGAAATGTCAAGTTTAAGAAAACTTTAGAAGAATTTCTTCCTTCCTCCCTGTTAGGGACTGAATTATGTCTTCCCCCAAATTCATATGTTGAAGTCCTAATCCTCAATGTGACTGTATTTGGTAACAGGTCCTTTAGGGAGGTATTGAAGGTTAATTGAGATCATGGGGCAGAGTCCTGATCCAGTAGTACTGGTGTCCTTATAAGAAGAGGAAGAGAGACCAGGGCTCTTGTGCACTCTCACTCTCTCTCTCTCCTTGCACAGACAAGAAGTCATGAGGACACAGTGAGAAGGTGGCCATATACAAGCCAAGAAGTGATACTTCACCAGACACCAACCCTAATGGCACCTTGATCTTGTACTTGCAGCCAGCAGAACTGAAGGGAAATAAATGTCTGTTGGTTAAGCCATCTGGTCTGTGGTATTTTGTTATGGTTGCCAGAGGAGGCTCCCTACTACACATTCTCTGTGAAGTTTCTGAGGGAGGAAACTGACAGCTTCTCCCATTGTGAGGGTCACCCTCAGTCCTGCATTCTTCAACACCAACACCCCTCCAAAGGAAAAGCCATGATAAGAATAAGCAGGAAACTAGAGCCTGCCTTCCAAAATTTGGAAATGCTAGAAGGTACTAGTGACTCTAACATAATAGAGGAAGAAATCCAAGAGGCTTTAGGTTAATTTTTTCATATTTTCTTCAAGAGTTACAGTAATTTAATAACCTCACTTGAAATCACCATGACTGGAGATCAAAATCAAAATATTGTTTTACATTTATTATGTATCATGACTCAAAAAAAATCTCTAGAATAAATTCACCTTTGACACTAATTAATAAAGACAATTTGCTCTAATTGAACTATTTTCAAGTTAAGCTTAGAACATATTTTTAAGTAAAGCTTAGAAGAGGATGGTTTTGATTTTTGGGCTAGAAGACTTCAGTTTTAGATAAGAAAACTCCCAAAAGAACTTGTTACAAGATACATAAGATGGTAAGAGAAGAGGCCTCCTTATTTGGACAGATTCATATTAGAATCTCATCAAGTTTTCTATAGGGTATTCTTGTCAGGATTCTAGGGGATTGGTAACTGGTTTACTGAATGGTGGGGAGTTAGGGATATGGTTTCATTTTCGTCTCGGCACTTTCTGTGGCCTATTTTCTTGGATCTCCCTTCCCTATGGCCAGGCGTTATCTCAGAAACATGTCACAGATTTTCAATCACTTTGACTTGTAGGAAGAGTCTTATTTATGGAAACTAAGATTCTTTCATTTTTTTTTAAAGGTCTAGTGGTCTCATATCCAAACTTGAATCTGAGCCAACTCAAAGCTTCTCCCCTCCCACCCCATCTTCTGTGACCTGGCAGTGACCTTTCCTTTTGCTCACTGCTCCCTATCATCACCTGGCTGCTTTTAGCTCCTCTAGGGTCAACCCAAGGAGAGAAACATCAGTGGAATGGGGGCTGACTGTCTTGGTACATCATCAGTTTGTGCTGTTGGAGTTGGCTCTTGGCTCTCAAAGTCAGCTGTGTGAAGCAAGTGGTCACATGTTAGAATTTTCCTGGGAAACTTTCATTTGTAGGTTCTTCAGGGCCCCATATGGAACTGCCTGTGCCTAGTTCCTTATTGTTGTTGAGCAACCATTTAGCTGGTCTTTTATGATCCACCTCCCCATCCCTGTTTGTGCACAAGCATACGTGCCCTCGAGTGCGTGCGTGCAAACACACACACAAACACACACAATCTCCTACCTCAGCATGCACACCACAGTCTGGGTCCACTGCCTGGGTTAACTCACCCCAAAAGTTCTACCTCCCAGGCAAGGAACTAGCAGTGACTGCTCGAACTCTCTACCTTTCCAGTGTTGTGCATTTTTTTGCGCCAAATGGCAGCAGCGGAGTTTGCCAATACGGACACCTGCCTCTTTATTTATAAGCCCCCCTTGTCTTCACTGTGCTGCACTCTGATGGCTGGAGGCACCTTAGCAGGCAGCTGCTTGGGGAGCGGAGGGATTGTCCTAATGTTCAGATTAGAGAACCTCCCCTTAGCACGCCACATTTCTCTCCATGGCATGTGGAGGGAAATGCCCCAGCCCTCTTTATGAAGCCCACAGCTCCTTACAGAGATGACTATCCAATATCCTTATGAGTCCCTGGTCATCTCTGATGCAGGCTAGAGCTGTGATGGGGCTGGTAGTCACTAGACTGGTTTTGACATCTTTTATTAAACACTCCACAGCCATGTCTAGCACCCTATTTTAGAACATTAGATAATTATCACTCATTTTCAACTTTGGAGTATTAATTCCTTCTGATAATAAATTATGTCCCATTCAACATCCTCACTTCAAATTATGTTGCTGGAAAATTAGCAACTCAGTCCTGAAAACATCTTACCAAACTTAGTGAGCCAGAAGGGCACCTTGATTGAAACATCAGCCTTCCAGGGATTCTGCTCTAATAGTGATGACCATTATGACCATATAATAGAGCACAGTAATCATACTTTTTACAGGTAGAGACCCACATAAAACATGCCTTTGCCATAATACTGTTTTGTGATTAAAATATACAGCTATGTAAATATTTAAATGAAATATTCTTTTTTTAAAGTGTTACTTATTTTTATTTATTTATTTATTTATTTATTCATTTATTTAAATGAAATATTCTTAAATTTTATTTGTTTGAAAACAAATGGAGCAGATGCCCTGGGTAAGCTACTTGTTCGAAGCAAAGTACTTTGGGGGATTTATGATTTTGTTGAAGTTGTTTTAATTAGGTATTTTAAATTCTTGTTCATTAAGTGTTTTTCTTTAACCTTCAGTGACCTGATTTCAGAGGACTAACGATGATATTGCATACTTCTATTGTAGTAGTGTTATATGGTATGCTGGCATCTTCCCATATCTTTTATTAATCTTAGTTTCTTAACTCTCTGGGATAAACATATTTTGGGGCCTTTAATAAGGTTGTTATAATATAAGAGTACTAAATCAGATGTCTAGGTTACCAAGCAGGTAATACAAAGCAGAAAGCAGGAGTACGGAAGAGCGGGGACTGTGACAAACTTGAAATCATATGCTACATAAAAAGAAATAGCTTCCAGGGGCATTTGGGTGGCTCAGTTGGCTAAGCATCTAACTCTTGATTTCGGCTCAGGTCATGATCTCAGGTCGTGAGATCAAGCCCCACAGAGGGCTCCATGCTCAGTGTGAAGTGTTCTTGAGATTCTGTCTCTCCCTCTGCCTCTACACCTCGCCCTGCTGTCTCTCTCTCAAAATAAATAAATAAACAAACACACAAAATTTTTATAAAAATAAGTAGCTGCTATTCAGAGCCAACTAACTTGGATGCACAGTTCAGATGTTATCTGATTGATTTTTTTTTTTTTAAGAAAATTGAAGGGGTGCCTGGGTGGCTCTGTTGTTAAGCATCTGCCTTTGGCTCAGGTCATGATCCTGGGGTCCTGGGATCTAGCCCCACATGGGACTCCCTGCTTGGCAGGAAGCCTGTTTCTCCCTCTGCCTACCTCTCCCCCTGCTTGTATTCCCTCTCTCTTTGTCAAATAAATAAATAAAATCTTTAAAAAAGAATAAAGAAAATTGATAATTTCAGTTGTGAAAACTACTGATATTTTAAATTTTATTTTATATTTTCAGTGTTCCAAAATTCATTGTTTATGTACCACACCCAGTGCTCCTTGCAATATGTGCCCTCCTTAATATCCACCCCCCCCAAAACCCTCAGTTTGTTCCTCAGAGTCCACAGTCTCTCATGATTCATCTCCCCCTCCAATTCCCCCCAATTCACTTCTCCTTTACTCAGAAAATTAAAAATAGTGCTACCCTATGGCCCTGCAGTTGCACTACTGGTTATTTACCCCAAAGATACAGATGTAGTGAAAAGAAGGGGCACGTGCACCCCAATGTTCATAGTAGCAATGTCCACAATAGCCAAACTGTAGAAAGATCGAGATGCCCTTCAACAGATGAATGGGTAAAGAAAATATGGTCCATATATACAATGGAATATTACTCAGCCACCAGAAAGGAGGAATACCCAACTTTTTGAAATCTACTGATATCTTATTGAATCAAGTTGATACTGAATCAAAATTTTTAAACATCAAGCCAAAACAAAACAAAACAAAATCCCACAAGTGCTGACATTTGCAGGCTGCTAGTTTGTGACCTCTCTTTGCAGCCAATATTGTTGGTTCCAGTAAAGAGTATCTTCTCAATGCAGACCCTTCAGAACAGTCTCCTTCAATTAAGGTATTTGGAGGGGGAATATTTTTCCTAAGTTCCTAGTTTGTTGTTGAACTTGTGGACACTGTGATGAAAGAAAATAACTAAGCTTCCATGTTCTCCTGGACACCCAGAGAGCACAGAAACAATCTGTGGCCCAATCCTAGCAAGCATATAGATCTGGACAGAAGGTCCAAACCTTTGGCCCCATTTTACACATTTTCCTCCCTTTTTCTTTCTCATTTACTTTTAATTAGTCATCTGGCTGTATTTCATAAAAAATGTATAGGTCCATTTTAAATTCTCCTTGGAACAAAGCAGAGTATAAGTGAACTTCACAACATTGAAAGAGACATTCAATGAAACAGACGTTATTTCTGTGACATAGACATTACTGGTCCCACCGGACAAGTAAAAAAACTGAGCCGGCCCAAGGTTAACTGACGATCACTGACGCTTGAGTCAGGAAGTGGGAAGTGTGAAAAGTGTGAAGATGCAAACCCATCCATTCTGGCTCCGTGCCAAATGACTATTCAAAACAAAGCAGTCCTATGGCAGGAACCTCAAACTCAGACATAACTCACACTTGGATTCTGTGGGAGCTGGAGAAGGCCTCGCCAGAGCCACTACACGTGAAGGGGAACAGTTCCCTAGAAATACAATGTGATCACAATAAAATGGTGCCCTCCAAAGTTGTTCAGTGTATGGAGCATGCCCCTTTGAAAGGCATTAAAATCCACTGTGCTAACAACGACATCCAATTAATGAGCTGATCAGGAACCCCAGTTTGAGAACCGGGCTACAGAATCTGGCCAATTACAATATGTAGCTACATCCCTCAGATGAGCCTTGTGGACATAAAGTGGCCTGTCCACCAAGAGCCCTTGGGGCAAGGCAGCTCCTAAAATTGGGGCCATGGGGCAGCTTGACCAGTGAAAGCAGGCAAAGAAGTCCTTTGCACTTCTCTGTAACTGAATCCCCAGAGTGTGTTCCAAAATGAATCAGCTGTGTACCAAACTCTGTTCTTTGCCTAGAATTGAATTATAGCGTGGTTCTAATGTATTTTGATTAAATTATAACTCTATAAGAGCACAGGATGTTCCCAGGTCTTAAGACATTTGTTGTTCAAATTCAGTATTGTTCTTGCTCTTGTTTCTTTCCTCATAAAGATGCTGAAGCGGTGGTTTTTAAACCTTTTAAGCAGCAAACCTCTTTTTTCCCAAATAACACAAGCTCCTCCAGTACTTCGTGGCTGTGTGATTACTGGGAGCGAGTCTTGTGGGCTGGCCCTGGGTGGGCTGCCCTTTATGGACCAGAGCTGCTGTAAAGACAGTCTGACTCCTGCAGTCTCTCCTCCAGGGTGGCCTGCCCTCAGGGCTCCTCAGCTATTGTCTTATTAACAGACTGCTTTAATGTGATCCAGATGCTTAGAGGAACCTCTCAAGTAATTTCAAAGAATCCTAAGGCTCTGCAGAACATAGTTCAGACAACATAGTTCATGACAACATCACTAGAACAAATCCAAAATATAGTGCCACCTAATTCTGGTTTCCACAGCAACTTCTGACAACACTGGCAAAACTCCCACTGAAGTAGAAAGAATCAGCATGTGAATATTTTTAAAAAGTCCTTCTTGTCGCTGGTGTCATCTCATCTCTATGACATGTTTTTGGGGGTCCACGTTTATATTACAGAGTAGTATTAGGGTCCTTGCCCCCAATCCCAGGGCCAGTAAGTTGGCAGCTGCCTGGAGTTATTAGGGATGCTCAAATGAAATTCTAAACCTGAACAAAGCGTAGTATAACATTGTTTACAAGGAACAAGTGGTTTACTATTTAAATTTGAGAACATTTAATATGGGTTAAAAGATGTATGCTTTCAAAATCACAAAGAAATGCTACCAAAAGGGGGGGATATTTTACTGACATAAAAACCAAGAAGAAATATACATGTTTGAATCAGATGTTCCTTGTAAATGATTACTTATTTCTATCCCTAGTAAATGTGAGCACCTAATTCTATGTAGTAAGGAATGGTAGAAAATGTGAAATGGGAACGAAAGTTTTACAAATAAGCAAAACTTCTCTTTTATATATAGCGGATATATATATGTCCATTAAATAGTTATTTTGGACATAAAGAAAGAAGTACATAATTTTTGGTGATAGAAAATCAGTTTCTTCAAGGCTTCCCAAAAAACTGTCAGCTGGATAAAGAACGTGAGTGCCCCCTTCTTCGCCTGTCTAAGGTATCCACATGTCTTGGTCCATCTCTGGGAACCAATGAGGAAATAAATTCAGAACCTCCATTTAAACACAGACTTCAGTCAAATAGCCATAAATGGCACTCTTACTAGACACAACAAAACACAGTTTATGCAATAACTGTGGCAGGTCCCAGGACCCCAGCATTACGGTGTCTCTCCTACTTTTTTTATTTTTTTATTTTTTTTATTTTTTTTTTTTAAAGATTTTATTTATTTATTTGACAGAGAGACCACAAGTAGACAGAGAGGCAGGCAGAGAGAGAGGAGGAAGCAGGCTCCCCGCTGAGCAGAGAGCCCGATACGGGGCTCGATCCCAGGACCCTGAGATCATGACCCGAGCCGAAGGCAGCGGCCTAACCCACTGAGCCACCCAGGCGCCCCACTCTCCTACTTTTTTATAGTTTTTGTGTGTGCTGTCTTGACCCAGTTTTGAGGCCCCAGCTAACGACCAGTCAGTTCCTCTTTTTGAGCAGCCAATGAAATCCATGTCCCCAGTCACCACTTGTATGGGGCTCTCACACCATGGGCCATTATGCGCCCACCCTAATCACCCTGGACCAGGTACCAGACAACCAGGATTAGCCTCTTTGCCCCAGAGTCTGCTGAAATTATTTAATTGGTGTATCCTAAACCTGTTTGCTCTGCTTCATCCTTTCCTTCCTGTGGCAACAACAACAAACACACTTGCCCACTCTTCCCCACCCCACTCTGCTTGGTGATAGACCCCCAGAGCTTCCCCTGAGTGGCCCTGTGTGGCATGCTGTGTTCTCCCCAGGGAGATAACAAAACTGTCAATCTCCACTTTCTCTCTCTTGATCTGCACCTGGCCTCACCATACCTCAGCCAAGGTAACTTGATGGAAACACTATTACCCTTCATGAAAAACTCTGAGGCTAATGGTAGGTAATGCTATCAGGAATGTCTAAAAAGCATGAGCTGCTGTCATGGTGCCAACAAGCCCACACCCACTGTGAGTGACTGCTGTACAGGGACTGAGTGTTCTCCAGGCAACAAAGGGAGTCTACCTTTCATTCTATTCCTCCATCCAGGGCTTGTAGTTTGAGACACAGAGAGATTGGCTGCTTCTGTCTGATGTGTTCTCCCTTGGGCATAATGAAGGGAAGTAAAGAGCCCTTTGTGAATTGGGAATTTTCCAGAAATAACCCTGGAGATCACAGAGTAGGAGCAAAGGGGTTTCTGGCAAGCTCAAATTGGATACCAATTTAAGGCTGCTGGTTGACACGTTGCACAGAGAAGCAATGAACCAGACCTGGGAGAGGGGCAGGGACTGTGGAAAGGACAGCTCTCCTCTATGCATTGCCAAGTTAGCAGACACAGCTCTACATGGGAAGGCATAACACAGAAGAAGCCCAGGTCTGAGCAGACCATCACACAACTGGCCCAGACTTGACAGTATTGAAGGAAGATGCTTCTGGTTATATAATGTGATGACTTCTGCGAAATCATGTTTTTGTCACCAAGCACCAAGTTTGATAATTAACCTTTTCACATCAGAGAAAATATGGCTAATATGACAGTCTCTACTTTGTGCTTTTCCAAAGACCAGCCTTGTGAATCCATCTGCTAGCAGAATTTATCTACCCCAAATTTGACTTAAAAATTATTTCAGATGAATTCATACTTTAAAACATAATTCAAGAGCTCATTAAGGCCACTGGACTATTTGTGAAACATTTGTGGTTAATATAGATATTAACAATTGTTAGATCATCTTGGTGGATAGTCCCTTTAAGAATAATGTAGTGTCCTTCTGTATCTCTGACTACAGTCTTTAGTTTAAAATCTAATTTATCTGATATGAGAATCGCTACCCCGATTGCTTACTATATCTAAAGGTAATGTTGAGACAACTGTGAATGACAGCACTTCTCTCCTGGCATGGCTAATTCCACTTGAGCAGATTTGTACAGGCTAACAGGGAGATGAGAGCAAACATGCTGGCTTTAAAGGCAATTATTCTCGAATTACAGATAGAATCTAGAATACAGACAGAATCTAGAATATTCTAGAATTACAGACAATTAAATTTATGCCACAGATAGGAAGAAAGTGACAACCTGAACAGACCGATATCTAGTAATGAGATTGAAGCAGTGATCAAAAACCTCCCAAAAAACAAGAGCCCAGGACCTGATGGATTCCCTGGGGAATTCTACCAAACTTTTAAAGAAGAAATAACACCTATTCTCCTGAAGCTGTTTCAAAAAATTGAAGCAGAAGGAAAACTTCCAGACTCTTTTTATGAAGCCCTATGAGATTCTGATTCAGTTGCCCAGACATGAACATTTTGCTTCACAAGCTCGTAGGTAAATCTAGTGTGTCTGTGGTCAAAACCCACTGGCCTATATCAATAACTATTACTTCACCAAAATTAACTAAATGAGTTTATTTTTGAGTGCCAGAATATTTTCCCGTACCTTCTTAAGATCCTGGGAATTTCTTTTATTATCATAGTTACATCAGACAAATTAGGTTATTTTTCTTAAGAGAATCTTGTCAATGTTTTCATATCGCTTGGGATTTTTTGATCACCCCACTTACAAAGTCCACTTCCTTATAAATTCAGGGAAGGGGGATTCTGGGAGAATATCCACAAGGAGAATTTCTGGGACAAGTTGCAGGGATGATGAAACAGAAGGAAACACAGGTTTTTTGGCAGTTACTTATCCCTTGCAATTGACTTAACATGTTAGCCCTGCCCTTCTGTGATCCATAAATCCAAAAGACCATCAAGAACACAACTGCAAACAGATCCTTCATTCCATTCATGTTGCAGAGTGAATATTAATGTTAGACAGGTCAGTCCCTCATCGAATTTCATTAGGAGCTAAGTTTTATCAGGATACAATTTCCAAGTTAGAGCTGAAAACCTAGCTAAGGAGGGAAAGAAAGAGAGAGATGATCAGCATGATGGGTAGAAGGTAGAGGAAGGGCCTTCCAAGTTCAGGAAGGCAGTTGAGCAGAGCTGGCCTAAGACAGCAATTCTCAAACTTTTTGGTCTTCATATTCTTATTGAGGACCCCAAAGAGCTTTTGTTTGTGTGGGTTACATTTAGTGCTACTTGCTAGATTTAATTCAAAGAATTACAAGTATATGTACTTAAAAGTATACTTAAAAGTTAACAATAAACCATTACATGTTAACAAATGGAATACTTTCATGAATAATATTTCCCTCCAAAAATTAGTGAGAAGGTTAGCATTGTTTTATATTCTTTGCAAATCTCTTTACTCTCTGCCTTAATGGACCACACTAGATTTTATATCTGCTTCCACACTGAATCTGTTAAGCTACTGCATGTCATGTGGCATCCAGAAAACTCTAGTATGTACTTATGAGCAGGGAATGAAAGAAGCAAATGAAGTTCAGGTGATGTTCTGTAAAGCATTTGACCTCGTGGAAACCCTGAAAAGGTCTCTGGGACTCCTGGGGATCCCTGGGTCATACTTTGAGAACTGTTGGCCCAAGACAGGGGAAACAAATAAGATGGTTTTCATTGACCTAGCTGAGAGTCTGCTATGATCTCTCAATCAGTTCCTCTTCAGTGCTGTAAAAGTACCTACTGGGTGGGGGGTGGGGGGTGGAGGGTGGGGTAAAGCCAGAAATTAACCCCTGCTATTGATTCTCTTTTTTTTTTTCACTGTACATGCCTTTAGAATGAATGTCTGAAAGAAGCTCTGTTTCCTTGAAGATAAGCAATTGCATTTTGTCACCCAGATCAAAGTCTCAGAAAAAGATAGCAGACGATGATCATGTAAAGTTGTAAGAGCTCTTACAATGACATTCTCAAGGGTGGGAGAGGTACCCCGGAAGGATCTGTTGGGGCTACAGAGCCCATAGCTCCATCAATCAGATACTTCTTGTAAGTGTGCTTAGGGGACACAAAAGGGTAGACCTGAGGCATAACCCAGGTTTTCAGGCAGCTCACATTCTATTTCACAAAAGAACATATTAGAAAGAAATCTAAGCTAGCATACAGCCACATGCAACATCTTGTGGAATACTATAACATGTTAGAGAAATTCAGAGAAGAAAGTAGGTAGATGAATCAGGACAAGTCCTCATGGTAGTAAAGTACTTTTAGGTGTTTACAGAAGCATGGGAATGGGGAAACAAAGAGTGGGGAGGGCGTGGGGTAGGGCTGTACCCAGAGCGAGTCATTGAAGACCTCCTTCCACTGTACAACGAAATTGTCTTCAGAAATGATCCCAAGTAAAACAAATAATAAAGTCTAGAAAAGAAAATATAAAAAATTGTCTTCTATTAAATTTTGTGTATCTATAATTAGGCCACTAATTAATGATTATAACACCAAAAAAGAGGAAAAAAGTAATAGACTAATCATTTTTAATTATAATAAAGTATTTTTTAAAGACACATAAAAGAAGCACTTCCAAAGGAGTCTGCTCCATCAGGTTCAGAGAAAGATCTATACGTAATACTGCAGTCAGCCAATCTTCCTTTTTTATCCTTACAATTCTTGTGCTGTCATTGTTTACTTTGGATCTACTTTTATTTTATTTTTTTTTAAGATTTCATTTATTTATTTGGCAGAGAGAGATCACAAGTAGGCAGAGAGAGAGAGAGAGAGAGGAGGAAGCAGGCTCCCTACTGAGTAGAAAGCCCGATTCGGGGCTCGATCCCAGGATCCTGGGATCATGACCCGAGCCAAAGGCTAAGGCTTTAACTCACTGAGCCACCCAGGCGCCCCCGAATCTACTTTTAAATGCAGGAATATGTAGCATCCCAGGGCTTAGAGACACAAAGTATGTTGGAAGCAACCTCAAATAATTCCAGTCCTTATGAATTTATACTTTGTATCATTCAGGGTTCTCCAGAGAAACAGAGCCAACTGGAGACATTATAGATGGATGTTTGATGGATGGTAGACAGATGGATAATGAGGAATTACAGAGGCTAAGAAGTCCTATGATCTGCCATCTATAATATAAGCTGGAGGCCCAGAAAAACCAGAGATGTAATTCAGTCCAAGTCTGAAGGCCTGAGAAACAGGAGAGCCAGTGACATAAATGCCAGTCTGAGGGTATGGGATGAGATGAGATGTCCTAGCTAGGGCAGCAAGGCAGGAAGAAAGAGGGAATCCTTTTTCCTCTGTCTCTTTTTCTACTCAGGCCTTCAATAGATTGGATGATGCCTACCCACATTTTAGAAGGGTGAACTCCTTCATTGAGTCTACTGATTCAAATGCTAATCTGATCTGGCAACATACACAGGCATATTCAGAAATAATACTCATTTTATTTTATTTTTTTCAGAAATAATGTTGAACTGGTCAGCCCATGGCCAGTCAAGTTGACTATAAAGTTAACCAATACATATTTGATTGTGTATAACTAAGTCCATGTGTATAGAAATCAAAATGTATATCTGAAAGTTCTCCAAATTAACTTCCAAAAAGAATACAATATTTCTTAAAGAATAAGTCATTAGGATGCTATTTGATTATATTTTCTTTTTCGTTTAACCTTTTATTTAAATTTTAGTTAGTTAGTATACAGTGGTACATTATTATTAAGACTAAATAATCATTGTACCAATTGTTTAGACCTTAGACCCACAAAAGAATTTTCTGGGGAGGACTACTATATCACTGACATAATTTAGAATTGTTAGAACCTAATAATAATAAAAAGCAGATCTACTTTTAGTCCATTTTATTATTGTTTTAGCATTTTCCACAGACAACGCATTCCTTATTGCCTGCACCTGGGGCTGATGGCACTCGTGGCTTCACGCTGGTTTACCCTGGACATGGGAGGGCAGTGCATCAGTGTGGGATGAAGGGATGGGGGGAGGTTGCTTTAAGCCCCACACTAACTCTCCCTCCATCTGAAAGAGGACTTTATCTACCTCCATATTGACCTCAGCCTGTACGTTCATACTGATTAAGTTCTTCCCAACTTAGCTTTTCTACTAAGGCAAAATATCTGGTGGGCAAAGTATCCTATGATGGGAATCAAAATTACTCCCTTGAGCAAGAAGGACTGCCCTGACGCCAGCAAGATCCTGTATAACTGACCCCAATGCAATGACTGACCTTATCTTTATGGCCCATCTGCACTTACCCATCACCCTTTGTCCCCCATTTTCCTTATATGAACCCGGAAGAATTTCCAGCTATTTGGGGACCGTCTTTGAGAAGCTAGTCCACTGACTTCCTTGTGTTGTCCTCACTGGAAAAAATCCCTGTCTCGTTTCACCACCACTCATCTCTCTGCCTTTGGATTTTGTCAATGGCAAATGGCCAAGCCTGGTGTGTTAGGGACCTCAGAGCCATGTGCTCTGGCACCCATGACCCCAGGGTAGACATCATTTTTTTCCCTTCAGAAAGAGTCAATGGCTGGTGGAGGGAGTTTGACTATTCTTGGAGCAACTTCCTAGTGGAGGTTCAAGGGATGACACTATGAGACCACGAAGAGGCAGTCAGCTTCTCCTTGAGAGAAAGGGAAAAGTGGGAGAGCAGTCTAGGGAATAGATAGGATCAGAAAGCAGTGGAAGCGTTTATCCCCCCTGGTAGCAGTTTTCTCAGTGAAGTAGTAAGTGTGGCTTGTTTGCTTGGAGAGAGGTAGGTAGGATTGACACTTGAGGAAAGTAAGGAAAGTCTAAAAAAGAAAATCTCCAAAAATAAAAAATAAAAATAAATTAGACAAATAGTAAACAGAAGAATGGAATGGGGACTGAGAATTCTCCTGGAGGTCTTATTGATGACCTGCCCTGCCCAGCATTCTAGCTCTGCTATGCTCCCTGGGTTGTGGTTGTTAAGTCAATATCTCTTAGGGAATACACAGGGTCTTCAGAGTCTCAGGTTGGCTCCATATGTTTAGCTGCTCCTAGGGTAGACTGCAGGGATTTTTCCAACTTGCTAAATATATCTGCTATTTCTATCTTCTATATATAATTAGAGTCACTGATGCAGGCCAACAAAAATATTGAGGAATAAAATTCAAAGTAAAGCTCTAACAAACCTTTGGAGAGCAACATTTCTAGTCCCTGAGCTCCCAGGCTGTTATTTCTCTAACAGAGTGAATTGCATTCCCTTTATAGCTTCCTCATAGCTCTAGAAACTTAAAAGTCTCTTTGTCCCAGACTGAAGAGCTGAATCAGTCACACCAGATGCCAGGGTTATGAAGGTAGAGAGAAAAATGTACATTTCCTAGAAGAAATGTTTGAATGCGTCCTCCCCAGATAAAACCAAAGGAAGCAAGGTGGTTCACTGCAAACAACACATTTAACTTTCATATTAAATCTAAAAGAAGGGGAAGGGGGCCTATCTGGTTGGAATGGAAACATTCTCCAACTCATGTGATTTATGCCTTGTAGGATGTGCCAAAGGATCTGGGAAGAATTGGAAGGCAATGAATATATATGACAAATATACAATGGAGAGCCCAAAATGAATCACATTATCATGTGTAATGAGCCTTTGTTTTGAGGTATATGACCCATTTTGTTACTTGTCATGCCGTTCAATTATGTCCCTCACACTGCATTATCCACAAAGCTACTAGGGGATATTCAAGTCAAGGGTGGCTGCAGAAGTCAAGATTCAAAGAACTGAGATTTGCTTGAATAATATCTGTAGTACCAACTATTTCCTAGGGTATGAGCAACACAAGGAGAAATTACTCTAGTTTTCCATCTCTGATATTTGTGACTATCCCAAAGAGTATAGCTCAGAAGTTTTAAACATATCCCATGACTATAACCTAAAATAAAAGAACTCCAGGTAATACTATATCAAAGGGTATGTTAAAAATTCTTTGACAGCCACAACTAGTATCTCTTCCCCTCCCCCAACACATGAGAGTTAATTTCTGCCTAATTTTCTTCTAAAAGTAATGATCAGTTCCAGGCAAATATCGTCATATCTGTGATAAAAATTATCCTTGGAACTTGTTTCTCTATCTCTCTTTTTTATTTTTTTAGATTTTATTTATTTATTTGAGAGAGAGAATGAGAGAAAGAGAGAGAGAGAGAGAGAGAGAGAGAGAGCATGAGAAGAGGGAGGGTCAGAGGGAGAAGCAGACTCCCTGCCAAGCTGGGAGCTTGATACAGGACTCGATCCCAGGACTCTAGGATCATGACCTGAGCCAAAGGCAGTCGCTTAACCAACTGAGCCACCCAGGTGCCCTTGGAACCTGTTTCTTTTCCTCTTTTATTCTCCTATATCATCCCTTAAGGGCAATTTTTACCAGTTAAAAATGGCAGAAAACATCATTACTACTAATTCTGAGCATAATTCATGATAGAAAATGTACTTATCATTCAGCACATTTATTTATAATACTGAAAAAAAAAAAAGGGAGTGTAGGGACTCACTCAGACCCCTAGTGCTGGTCTAAAGATTATTTTGAAGTGAAACTGATACAGAAAGAAATCTTATCTGAACTTACCTTTATCTAACTAAAGCAGAGCCTCCCAAACATATAACTGCCCTTGACCTTCCTCCAAGGTTTGCTGCAAATTCAACTCTCACAGAGACTGACTGCCCACTGCCGTCAGCATCAAAACACCAATAGAATCTTCCATATTTTCCCACTGAAGCCCTAATACTCCCCTCCCCTGCTTTTTGTTAAACTGATATATGCAACTTTACCTCTGGCTAAGGTAACTAATTACTGAGCAGTTCTCACATGCTTATGGAAATAACCTTTGTGTTTTCTCCTGTCAATCTGTGTATTGTTAATTTGCCAGAGGCCAATGATTGGATCCAATTTGAAAATGAAGAGATTTTCTCTTTTCCCAACAAAAACAACAGGAAGCTTTGAAAATAAATAAGTCATTATTTGATATTCCAGCATATTTCCTCCATCAAGTTTCTAAAATAAAAAATTATTAAATATAGCAAGCGAATATTATTATTAGCTTTTTAGATATAGTAAGTGGTATGGCTACAGTGGGCCAGGCACTCTGAGATGCTTCGAGTGGACTTGAAATTAGTATAGTTCCTTGGAAAGCAATTTTTAAATATGTATCATTAGGGGTGCCTGTGTGGCTTAGTTGGTTAAGCGTCTGCCTTCAGTTCAGGTCATGACCCTGGAGTCCCAGGATCAAGCCCTGTGTCTGCATCAGGCTCCCTGCTCAGCAAGGAGGTGGCTTCCTTATGCCCTCTTTCACTCCCTCACTTTGTCTCTCAAAAAAATAAATAAAACCTTAAAAAACATATGTATCATTAATGCTCATATCTTTAGGAAAAAATTTCATTTCTAGGCATTGAAGGAGATAATTAGAGATTCTCTCAAATATCTTTTTAAAGGGCTGCTCAATCTAATATATATTTATTTTCATAAGAACAAAAATTAGAGGGGTACCTGGGTGGCTCAGTGGGTTAAGGCTCTGCCTTTGGCTCAGTTCATGATCTCAGGGTCCTGGGATCGAGCCCCACATTGGGCTCTCTGCTAAGCAGGGGCCTGCTTTCCCCCTCTCCCTCTGCCTGCCACTCTGCCTATTTGTGATCTCTCTCACCCTCTGTCAAATAAATAAATAAAATCTTAAAAAAAAGAGCAAAAATTAGAAACAACTTAAATGCACAGTAAAAAAGAACAGTTAAATAAAAAGGGGGTAAGATAAAGTCATAAAACTGTATGATCTGAATGTATATGCTTAGAAAGGGTATCTTAGAAGGAAATACATCAAAATGCCAATACTTTTCTATAATCTGGAGAACTATGGGTGATTTTTTTCTTGATATAAGGAGCCAAAAACGAAAACCCAAACCAAGCTGTAGGTAAAAGAACCAATGTGTACCATGATTACCAAGGGGCCTGGTTAGCAAACATCATCTGCAGAGTTAGATCAAGGGATAGGGAAGGATTTAAAGCTTTAAAAAATAAAACAAGAAAGCACACAGTACTGTCAACTAAAGGGAGGAGGGTGGTCCTTGTCAACATATATACAGACTTGTTTCCATCTGCATGTGTCCAACCTGATTTGAGTTCCTACAGTACACAAAATCCCCTGCTAGACCTTTTCTTTTCCTTCCCTTATAAAGGCATAATTTTAATTGTTGGAATTAGCTGTGAGTTATCATCGAATGGGTGAATACTGAAATACTAAACCACACAGTTAAATGTTGTAGAAATATCTGTTACAAACCACAAAGATAACATTCATAACATAACTCTCAAGCCATCCCACAATCTCTGAAATGTAGAAAGTTCTGGAAATAAAAATCCCAAACTCTTAGTATCTTGATAAGGAAATGTACATATTTATTTTTAATTTTAACATACAACTGAAATCCCCCGAGGAAATGCCTTCCACTATAAATTGATAGCGACATAATTAATAACAATAGCAGAGCCAGGAACTAATAATGAGGCTGTAAACTTAATTAACAGCAATAGTTACCAAATGTGGGTACTGTAACAGCCTGAAGAGTGACTTGAAAGCAGAACACTGCTGCTCGGTTTCTGTGCTATTTGCCCTGAGTGGAACAGCTCTCTATCCAAATGAAAGTCACTTCTGATGGCCAAGAGCCTTCATCAGAGCTGCATTTAAACATTAGACTTGCATCAAAAAATCCCCCAGGAATGAATTTCAGTAAATCCTTAAGTCACATGGGTTTGCAGTCAAGGAGGTGGGAGGGAAGGAGGGAGACATCATCAGGGCTGGAGCTCTAAAATCACAATAAATCTAGAGACAGAACCTTATGCTAATATAAAGGATTCCCTCTGTTTACAAAGAGACAACAGGGCCTAAATGGAGTCACTGGTGCTAAGCCGGTGTCCCTGAACCTGAGACTTACTACCTAACCTAATCGCAGTTTCAGCCTCTTCCAGGGAAGTAATCTTAACCAGTCAGTCTGGAATCACCTGGTCAGCACTAGTGAGGTTTTTGCCTGGTAGACCCCCTGCCTTCCCCTTGTCTGAGCAATCCACTGTTTACTAATAACTTCCTTGCCCTGTTGCCTTCTGTCCGTATATATCTTCCGTTTTGTATAGCTCCTTACTATCTGCTATATTTGGTGCTGCCCAATTCATGAATCACTGAATAAAGCCAGGAAGATTTTTTGAATTTACACAGTTGAATTTTACTTTTCAACACCTCAAATGGAAAAAAAAATCAAGATCTTACAGAAACACCAATATCACAGGGACACTCTGGTTGGGTTGGAGACAGGGAGGTTGAGGTTTGGGGGCTAGGCATGGACTCTTGTATCTCCCAGCTTGATTTGTATTTTACATTGAAATACTTTAACATCAGTGTTGAGTTTTGTGTATGTGCATTCATGTTTAAGCCACCCCTGAGAGTAATTAGTTAACATGTGAAGTATCCTAAGAAATATATAGGCAGTGGTGTCAGCAAGTGTTGGAAAGATCCCAGTTGGAGTTCATGCTCCTTGAGGTAGCTTTCACAAAAGCTTCAAACACCCCTTTGAATCTGCACCAGAAAGTTCATTGATTGGCATAAAGGGATATTAGAAATCATTTTCTACTTGTGAAAGGAGAGATATGAGTGATGTGTGAATTGGCTAGAAATGCCAAGCTTTGCACGAAGCTGGTGTCAAGCCTGGCTACCCTCACCATGTCCCACTTTCAGAGGAGGGCCAACTAGAACATCTGGTTCTCTGTCCTGAATAAGTGATCTTCAGTCAGACCACTGCCTGAGAGAGGTGCTCACGGGGGTGCCTAAAAGGAGAGATGGAAGAATCCTTGATGTTACAGAACAGGTTGTATGAGTGATTTTGAATCTGCTTGCTAACAAAAGTTTGTGTGTTTTGTTGAATCAGGTCTGAAGCTGGTTTTCATTGTCACAGACTCACTGGTCGAGAGATGGTAGGGAGAGACTTTGGGTGTTCGTGGCTGAATTCTCTCACTGGTGGTAACTGACAGACCCCAGTAAGAGCCACCAGATTGGCTTAGGTCCCTTCTCCACACCCCCCTCCACAGCAGCCTCCCACCCTCCTCACACAGTGAAGGCCTCGCAGTGGGTAAACAAGATGGTGGAGAAGAGAAAAAAGTCCATAAATTCTGGTAAGCTGGAGCTTAAATGACAACAGCCATTAGTTTTCTGTTTTGTCAAAGTATAAACCAGAAACTATTTAAGACCATAACCATGGTGCAGCAAATGCTTCTGAGATGGAAGGGTAGGATGTGAGGTTAGGTACCATGATAGTCATCAAAAGAGCACTGGATTAGGAGTTAGGATGTCTTGGTTCTAGGTTACTATGACAGTTAGCAAGTACCTTAACTTCCCAGCTGCCTTTTTGTGGACTTCCTTTCCCTCTTTACCAGGTAGTTGTGAAGCTTTTATAAGAACAGAGGAGGAAGAAAGTTTTGGCCACACTGTAAAACCCAATACATCAGGTAAGTTTTGTGCCAGGTCAAAAAATATTAAAAAATATTAATTAACTATCAACTGTGTATAGACCCTGTGCCAGGCTGACATAGTCCAGGGTTTCAGAAGTAAACAAAAGCCTATACTTACAAAAAGACTTGGATAAGAATGTTCATAACAACTTTATTCATAATAGCTCCCAAACTAGAAACAACCCAGCGGAACTTCAAATGGATAAACAAATTGTGGCACATCCATGCAAAGAAATGGCAGTCAGCACTGAGATATTGAAAAAAAAAAGATGAATTTCAAACATGCCACATGAAAAGCTCACGCAAAATAGTATATACTGTATCTATTTACCCCAAGCAGTATATATACTATAGGATTCTAGGACTGTATGAAGTTCTAGAAGAGGCTAACCTCATGTAGAAGAGAAAAATCAAAACAGTGGTTTTGTCTGTGCAGTTGGCATCACATAGGTATATGTGCTTGTCAAAACTCATCAAATAGAAACTTAAACTGTGTATGTCACCAAATAAATTTTATAAATTTATGAAATAAAATTTTAAAAATTTTCTTTAAAAAATTTTTTTATTTTTAAAAATTTTTTATTATGTTATGTTAGTCACTATATACATCATTAGTTTTTGGTGTAGTGTTCCATGATTCATTGTTTGCATATAATGCCCAGTGCTCCATGCAATATGTGTCCTCCTTAATACCTATCACCAGGCTTACCCATCTTCCCATTCCCCCCCCCCCCGCCTAAAACTCTCGGTTTCTTGGAGTCCATAGTCTCTCATGGTTTGTCTCCCACTCCTATTTCCCCTCCTTCATTTTTCCCTTTCTTCTCCTATTGTCCTCCATGTTATTCCTTATGTTCCACAAATAAGTGAAACCATATGATAATTGACTTTCTCTGACTTATTTCCCTCAGCATAATCTCCTCCAGTCCTGTTCATGTTGATGCAAAAGTTGGGTATTAATCCTTTCTCATGGCTGAGTAATATTCCATTGTATATATGGACCACATCTTCTTTATCCATTTGTCTATTGAAGGCCATCTCAGCTTTTTCCACAGTTTGGTTACTGTGGACATTGCTGCTATGAACATTGGGGTGCATGTGGCCCTTCTTTTCACTACAACTGTGTCTTTGGGATAAATACCCAGTAGTGCAATTGCTGGGTCATAGGGTAGCTCTAATTTTAATTTTTTGAGGAACCTCCACACTGTTTTCCAAAGTGGCTGCATCAACTTGCATTCCCACCAACAGTGTAAGAGGGTTCCCCTTTCTCCACAACCTCTCCAACGTTTGTTGTTTCTTGCCTTGTCAATTTTTGCCATTCTAACTGGTATAAGGTGATATCTCAATGTGGTTTTGATTTGAATTTCCCTGATGGCTAATGAATATCATTCTCAATGGGGAAAAACTGGGATCCTTTCCCTTAAGATCAGGAACACGATGAGGATGCCCACTCGCCACTATTGTTCAACTAATACTAGAAATCCTAGCAACGGCAATCAGACAACAAAAAGAAATACAAGGCATTCAATTTGGCAAAGAAGAAGTCAAACTCTCTCTTAGCAGATGGCAATATACTTTATGTGGAAAACCCAAAAGACTCCACCCCTAAATTACTAGAACTCATACAGCAGTTCAGTAATGTGGCAGGATACAAAATCCATGCACAGAAATCAGTTCCTTTCCTATATCCTAATAATGTAACTGTAGAAAGAGAAATTAGGGAATCGATTCTATTTACAAGAGCACCAAAACCCATAAGATACCTTGGAATAAACCTAACCAAAGAGGTGAAGGATCTATACTCTAGAAACTACAGAACACTCATGTAAGAAATTGAAGAAGACACAAAAAGACAGAAAAACATTCCATGCTCATGGATTGGAAGAATAAAGATTGTTAAAATGTGTATGCTGCCCAGAGCAATTTATACTTTCAATGCCACCCCCATCAAAATACCAATGGTATTTTTCAAAGTGCTGGAACAAACAATCCTAAAATTTGTATGGAACCAGAAAAGACCCCAAATCACCAAGGAAATATTGAAAAAGAAAACCAAAGCTGGGGGCATCACCTTGTCTGATTTCAAGTTATATTACAAAATTGTGCTCACCAAGACAACATGGTACTGGCACAAAAACAGACACACAGATCAATGGAACAGAATAGAGACCCCAGAAATGGACCCTCAACTTTATGGTCAACTAACCTTTGACAAAGCAGGAATAATTATCCAATGGAAAAAAGATAGTCTCTTCAATAAATGGTGCTGGGGAAAGTGGACAGCTACATACAGAAGAATGAAACTCAACCATTCTCTTACCCCATACACAAAGGCAAACTCTAAATAGATGAAAGACCCCAGTATGAGACAGGAATCCATCAGAATCCTAGAGGAGAACATAGGCAGTAACCTCTTTGACATTGGCCACAGCAACTTCTTTCAAGACACCTCTCCAAAGGCAAGGGAAACAAAAGCGAAAATGAACTTTTGGGACTTCATCAAGATCAAAAGCTTCTGCACAGCAAAGGAAACAGTCAACAAAACAAAGAGGCAACCCACAGAATGGGAGAAGATATCTGCAAATGACACTACAGACAAAGGACTGGTATCCAAGATCTATAAAGAACTTCTCAAACTCGACACCCAAAAAACAAATAATCAAGTTAGAAAATGGGCAGAAGACATGAACAGACACTTCTCCAAAGAAGACACACAAATGGCTAACAGACACATGAAACAATGTTCAGCATCATTAGCCACCAGGGAAATTCAAATTAAAAAATTTTATCTTGAAAAACCCATATGCAGTATTGTATTTAGTATTTAGTGGTATTTATTATTTAGTGGTAAAGTGTACTGATTTCTGCAACTTACTTTTAAAAGCATCAAAAATAGGGGCACTGGGGTGGCTCGGTTGTTAAGTGTCTGACTCATGGTTTCATCTCAGGTCATGATCTCAGGATTGTGAGATCGAGCCCTGTGTCAGGCTCTGTGCTCAGTGTGGAGTTTGCTTGAGATTCTTTCCCCTCACTCATTACTCTCTCTGTTCCTCCCCTTGCTTGCACTCTCTCTCCAAAAATAAATAAATAACTTCCTTGTTAAAAAAAAAGCATCAAAAGTAAGATGGAGAGAGGGATAGACATATAGACAGTCATAAAGTAAATACAGTAAAATGTTAATTGTAAGATATAGGTGGCAGGTTTGTGGGTACTCCCTATATAATTCCTTCAGATTTTCTATTTGTTTGAAAATTATACTAACCAAATGTTAGAAAGGCCTCTGGCCACTCTCCTCTCCCTTTCATTTTGCCATGTAATTTTAAGATACTAAGAAAATCAAAGTGTGTGATAAACACAGTTGCTGTGAGAACACATTTTTCAATGCATCAGGTAAATTGCATTGTCTATAAATCTTGCTTGCTTTCTTGAATTATTGAAGAAGGTACAGAACTCTCTCACAGTAAGTAGCTCCATTTGATTTGGAACAAGATATTTTTTTAATGGCCTTTCAGAAGACTCCAAGAAAATAACTCCACTTTCTCACACAATAAATATAGGATAATTTCTAGAATTCATGTATCTCTGTACCAAAAGTGCATCTGATATACAATACCAGACACAGAAATTAAAATTTGTTGGTTATTCACAGATTAAAATACACCAAATAATATGCATGTCCACCAACCATCTATTAACAACAAGTAAATTAGCAGAAGAGAGTGGGGTCATATAACCACATCTTGGGTTTGGGGTTGCCAAAAGGCAACTCTGAGCCAATTCATTTTGTCTTAGATATGTCTGACAGGTGGGGGGCTGCTACCAGGTAAATGGTGTCTCCTTTGGCTGTGACACTCTAGATAAAAATAGGTGAGATAAAATTGATAAAGGAAAAATTATAAATGATCCTTCTGGATCCAGATACTACTTATAAAAATATTTAAAGCAAGACAAATTGCTTCCTTCTTTTTTTTTAATTATTATGTTCAGTTAGCCAGCATATAGGACATCATTAGTTTTTGATGTAGGGTTCAATGATTCATTAGTTGTGTATAACACCCAGTGCTCCACACAACACATGCACTCCTTAATACCCATCAAAGGTTATTTCAATTGTGTGGAGAAAGGCCTTCAACATTCTTATATCACTATGTCACCAGCTCTGGGCCCCACGAGGCCAGGCTAGTTCTTTAAGAAGAGGGAGGGACATGAGTTGTCCCCAGAACATGCCCTGAATCTTCACTTGATTTTCATCTGGGCTCAGGTAGTGTCAGATTTCTCTTCCTTCGTTTGCCTCACTAAACTGAGTCTGGGGCCTTTAGAACCAGACAGACCTACAGTCTGATCACCCATCCATCCAACCTATATATCTTCTGCCTACCTGCACCCACATTATGCCAAGTACTGTTCCAGGGACTGGGGATATGGTAGTGAATAAAGACCTGCTCTCCCAAAGCTGACATCCTAATGAGAGAAGTCAACAATAAACAAACATTTAAGTGAATACTATGTTGGATGGCAATGGGAGCTGGGAAAAAACAAGAAACAAAACAAAACAAAAAGCAGCAGTGTAAACTTATCTATTCAACTTTAAAATGGGGACAGTAATATCATCTCTCAGTGGGAGTTGGGGTTGACAATACAGTATCTCCCCACTTTTCCCACCTTTTCTTACCCTTCTCCCCAAATTTGGAAATGGAATGATAAGATTTCCCTGAAGAACTTACAGAAATAATGGATTATATTATATTATTATGCATAATAATATTATATTATATATAATTATATAATAATATATTATAACTCAATATAATATATTATATATTATTATTGTTATTATGCACAATACATATAATCTTATATTATAATTTAATATATAATATAATATAATATAATTATCATAATATAACAATATAATATAATAATATAATATAATAATATAATAATTATAATTATATATATTGTATATTATACAGAAATATATATTATATAGTATACATAGTATATAATATTACAATATTATATATTATACAGAAATACTATATATTTCTGTCTACATTATACAGAAATATTATAAATTATATATTATATATTATACTACAAAGAGGAACTTACTCTCAAAGTAAGTCTACAACTTGACTGAAGGCCTAGCATTAAAATATCTAAAGAAGGAGCACAAGAAGTAACACAGAGGACATTGGGAGATAGGGAGGAGAGTGAGTTGGGGGAAATCGGAGGGGGAGACAAACCATGAGAGACTGTGAACTCTGGGAAACAAACTGAGGGTTTTGAAGGGGGGCAGGGGGGTTGGGTGAACCTGGTGGTGAGTATTAAGGAGGGCACGTATTGCATGGAGCACTGGGTATGGTGCATAAACTATCAATTTTAGAACACACACACAAAATTTAATTTAATTTAATTTAAAAAGAAAGGGAACATATCAGCCCAGTCAGAAGACAGTCACTGCAAGCAGAGATGGAGAGAGATTGGGACTGATGGTATCCAGCCTCACAGCAGACAGGGCAATTGGAGCTTAGACTCTCAAGAGCCTGTGACCTGGCCAGTAAGATCTGCTACTGCATCCAGCCCGCTTTGTTTCAATGCCTAAGCAACCTGATGACCCTAAATTATGTACTCATATGAACATGCCCTCAAAGAGAGTGTCCTGATCAAATAACACA
>PISX010007804.1:0-50625 GCA_004024625.1 Mellivora capensis
AAGACACATCTTGCTAACAGAAGCACAGCATAAATCAAGATAAACACCCAGATTGTCACAGACACAGTTCAAAGCTATGGTGGCACAAGGCGGGGCTGCTGAGTGCAGTTCCCAGAGAAGGAGCTAGGTGGCGCCACGCTCACGGCTCGGGTGCGAGCTCCCTCCTCCCTCTTTAATGGCTTGCTGCAAAACAAACACTAAATGCTATTCTCCTTTTTTGCATTTTTTTTTTATAAAAGTGAAAATCCTCTCTGGATCTCTTTTGGTTTGTGAAAATAGATACTAATGTAGGTCTTCCTTAAAAGCAAAGTGGTGTAACACAGATTTTCAAAAACCAGGGGATACCTGTAATGGCTTCTGGCCAGAACTAGAAGGGTCCTATTTCCATTCAGGTCTCCAGGAGGCAAACTAGAATCCCATTTGGGTGCTCTGATTCCAGTTTTCTCTGCATTGCGGAGGACCCAGGACAAGGGCAGGTTCCCCTCCAGGCTTAGAGGGTGAAGCAGACATGGACACGTGGACAGTTGGGGATGGAGTGCCACTAGCCACCTCATCCTAAAAGGCCTTTGTTAAATTCAGAAAGCCGCCTCCATTCCCTGTCCCAGCCAGCTTAGTCCCTTACAAACCCTATCATGCCTGATATCCCAAGATTTCAAGGTGTTCCCCAAGTGGGTACTGTGGCCACTCCTGCCACAGTTCCACCCGAGGGGCTAAAGACCTGGTCACAGATTGATTCCTTTTATTACACAATAGTTGGGCATTTTCAGATGGAATGAGTCTGTCCATTCAGGTAACACTCAGCAAATATTTGCCTGGTGCTACTGTGTACTTAAGGGACTTCACAAAAACGAAAAAGGAAAGTGGGTAGGTTAAGAAAACAGCTAGGTTGTATTAGGATAAGAGTGGTTTTTCCTGTCTGGTTTTCACTTGGTGTGTGCAAATTAGATAGGGATTTGTTTTGCCTCCAACTTGAAAGGAATTGTTATCTTTAAGTCATTCCTTGCTTAACAAAGACACATGAAGTGGCACTCTGAGCGGCATATTGAACGCCTCTGGGGCAAGGTGATCTGTATGTGCCCTGAAGACTTTCCTTAAATGCATCTAGAATTCTTGCCCACCCAGGTGCTTCTTCGGCTTCATGGCCGTTACAACGATAATGATGATGGCAAGGACTGACTGTGTGCCAGGCCCTCTGCCAGATGCTTTCTGTGCGTTCTCTCTACACCTAACCGCCTAATCCCACAAGTCCACCATTCTACTCTTGAGGAAGTCAGGGTTCATTGAGGTTGATGGATTTGTCCAAGGCCACACTGCCACGTAGGAGCAGAGCCAGGATCTGAGTTCAGGTCTTCTTGTGTCTAAAGCTCATGACCATTCCACTGTGATGCCATCTCCCACCGCTTCAAAGTGAGAAGGAAAGTTCAGGTAAATCAACAGAAGTATCTGCTAAGTCAGTGGTCCTGGAACTTGAGCATGCACCAGAGTCACCGGGAGGGCTTAGTAGAACACAGATAGTGGGTCCCACCTCTCCGGCTTCTGATTCCGTAGGTCTGGGGTAGGCCCGCTGATCTGCATTTCTGACCAACCCAGGTGCTCCTGGCACTGCTGCCCTTGGGACCCGCTAGAACCTTTGGCTTCCTTGCTTCCAGTTTTCAGTTGGGCATCTCCAAAGTCTACATGTTCTACCCGCCGAAGAGCAGGGTGAGGGCAAGTGCTAGCTCAGTTTTCCCCTCTGTTTTCATGGAAGCTTGTGATTCAAGACCGTAGCCTCCATGCCCACGGAGCTCAGAGGGTTCCCTGCTCAGCTGTTTGCTCCCCATACAGGCTTATCTACTCTCAGGGAGCTGCCCTCCCGCTGAACCCCCAGCGTCAAACCGCCACCCCCCCGCCCGGGCTCTCACTCACTTGCTGCTTCTCTGTGGGCCGAATCTGCTTTCATCTACTTTGCTGAGCATGGTTTACAAACCCTGAGGGCCTTCAACACCCTCTTCTGAGCTGGGGGGGTGGGGTGGGAGGGTACTTTGGACTGGGAATAAGAAATCTGTTTCAGGATAATGTGGGGTACAGGTTATCTGTTACCTGAGATCCTTGCTCCTCTGGGAAGATAAACTTTCTGCCAGCTGCGTGACCTTCCCAAGTTATAGGTTAATATGGGAACGTGTGTTTCAAAGGCTCATGAACTTTTAAACTTGGAAGAGATCTTAGCGGAAGGAGAAAGGAAGGAAACTCATACTTAGAATATGCCATGTGTCGGGCACAAGGCCAGAGCCTTCATATGCGTCATAGTATTTACTTTTCACCGTGACCCTAGGAGTTGGGGGGGAGTGTGTTTTTTGATCCCCACGGACAGATGAGAAAACGCAGATTCTAAGAAGTTCAGGGACCGGCCAGTGGCTACTAAGTAGCTCAGCCAGGTTCTGCCCCAGGTCTGCCCCAGTTCTTTCCTCTCCTGCTGGTCCATCGATTCACAACACTGACATTCTCTCCAATTTCTGTATAAAGTGATTGAGCTTTGGGCCATACATGAGGTCCAACACCTGCTTTCATAAGACAAAACCTGGATCAGTCACATAGTAGTCAGTGTTGGGGAAGCAGTAACGGGTCCAGTCTGAGAAGCTGCCCGGTTGGTAGGAAAGGAGTCACGGTCAAGTGCCAGGTGAGCAAGGGGGAAGTGCCAGGAATTTAGAAGAGTTGGTTGCAGAGCTACCTGGGGACAGGCAAAGGCAAACAGGATCACAGGCAGAGTCAGGTGCCAGTCTCCCCAGCCTGGCTGTGGGCCTGTGTGAAGGCATCTGTCGAGAGCCTGCCTGTTGCCCAGCATTGTGCAAGGTGATGAGGCTGCTCCTTTTTTTTTTTCTTTTTTAAATAGATCATCAACGAACTCATAGTTTAGGAGCAGGTACAAGCGACCCACTAAACCCAGACAGAGAAATACTAATTTTAATATAGTACCTTGTAGTTTAGAGATCCTGTTCACATACACACACACAATGTCCAGCGACCCTCATAGGGATACTACTATGGGGGAGAGAGGAAGGGTTCTGTGCTAAGCCTTCTGTCCTTCCACACCCGATGTCTCATAGACCCTTGGCAAACCCCTCAGGGCACACAGAGGAGGGGGTGGGTGAGACTTCCTGCTAGCATAGCTGGAGAGCTAGGCTTGGAAGGAGAGGTAGGAGTTCTCTGTGCAGAAAAGAGGAAAAGGAGGTTCCTGCAGGTGGAGGGAACACTGTCATTTCTTAGGTTGTGATTTCAGTATTGTAGGCCCTGAAGCCCTCGCTGAGGGGAAAGAGGCCGCAGACAGTCCCTTGGCCTCTTCTGTTCCCATCTGAAAAGCTCTTTTTTTTTTTTTTTTTTTTTTTTTTTTTACATCTGCCTTCCTGTGATAGCTCCCTCCGGAAGAGCCAGGGTGTCTAACATGTAGGCAAACAGGCATCTCAGGGGCCGGTGGGTGTGCTTTCAGCTGGCAAGGGCTAGCTTGGGGATAGAAGTTAAGAAGATCTATTATTTTCTCTCTTTGCCACCCATTTTTCCTCAGTGACTCTTTTCCTCGAGTCCATCATGAGGTGGTCATGACAGACCAGGGACAAATGGGGGAGGGGCCGTAAACTGTGGGTGTCACCTCTGTCCTTGTTGGGTCAGTGAAAGAAAATGTTAGCCTGGAATCAATGAGAAATTGAGCAGGAAGCCAGAAGGAAAGGAGATTTAAATGTGTCTCTGAACCCGTGGCGAGTGGGAAAGCAAGTCCTGGATTGGAATTTAGGAGAATGGCTTCCCCTTAGTGGCTGAGGAGCCAGGGGCTGGGAGGGCACGAGAAAGGACTCTCAAAAGGAAACAGACACATTAGTTGGGTTGGGAGAGGAGGGAAGATAAACTTCAGGCGGCCTGAGTGGTCTCCCAGCCCAGCTAGCTCCAAGAGGAAAAACCATTCCTCCACCTCAAACAGATGTGGCCGTCCCTCTGGGGTCCTCTGTGGTGGGGCCAGGCTCAGTGCTGCCCAAGGAAACCTTCTGGGCAGCACCCACTCGGAGACTGTCTCTCCAGTGGGCCCTGGACTGAGCAGGTGAAGAAGCTGGGCCTCCTGCTTCCAAGCAACACCTGGATGAGGCTGTGGCCCGGAGCCAGATGGCATGACTCAGGAGAGGGAAGCCCAAGGAGAGTCACTGGGAACCAGTTATGTAGGCTCTCACGCCATCAACGAGCGCTCACTTGTCCCTTCTCACCACCACCCCCTTCCTCAGCACCAGGAGGAGGGAGGATTGAAATGGTCTGCTGCACAGTGACTGAGATTTTTGATAACCAGTTAGAACTACAAGCTTATAAAAACCTTCCAGGGACTTAAGTACGTTGTTTGCTGTGAGCCTATGGAGGGATCCAGGCCAGGAAGGGTTAATGCAATTATGGCACTAAAGTTAGTTTCATGTTTGCCCACATAAGGGTGACTATAAAAACAAATCCACCAGACTCCCTTAATTGCTGCCCCCCCCACAACACTGGGGGGTATTTTGTTTTGTTTTGTTTTAATTGAGATCAAATTCACATAACATAGAATTAACTACCATAATGTGTATGATTCTGCCACATTAGTATGGTGGCAATGTTGTGCAACCACCACCTTTAGCAAATTCCTAAGCATTTTCATCACCCCTTGGGGTTGTTTTTATGCCCTTTGTATGGATGAGATACAAAGGCTCAGGAAAGAAAAGTGACTGATTGAAGTTCATCAGTGCCATACTTGAACCCAGATCCTCTTGCTCCCTTGGAAGGGAGGGACATTTATCTTCAGACTTTGGAAACAGCCTCTGAGCTAACTTCCCACCCTCTTGTCTCCCCTCCCTCCAGTTGTCTTACACAATTAGTAGATCCATTTCTTACAACAAGGTTCTGACAACATATTTCCCCTCCCCGGCATCCCAAAGACTCCCCTTGGCATCAGAATAATGTCTGAGCCCCTTTACCGCTTTAAAATTTATGTTGATGGAATCACCCAGCAACTCATAAATGCTCATGCATTCTTGGCAGCAACGCTGGGACAGGAGGCTGGTCCCAGCACAGCCCCTTCCTTTATCCTCTCCATCAGCTGCCAGCAAGCCTGCATTTGCCCTTTAGATTTCTTAGTTTCGGATACCAGTGCTGGCTCTAAAAACAATAAGAAACACATATCAAGTTCTCTGAGTTTTGCCATCAGAGACCCCTTCCCTTGACTCCAGAAGAAGAGCAAGAACCTCCCATTCCTCCACTTTGGTTGGCAACGTTATTTTAAGTCAAATAATAGATGCCAGGTAGACATCACATACATTGATGGCAATGTGTTAGTTGAAAAGATGTTCATGGTGTATTGTGAGATGCCAAAATGTAAAATCCTATATATAATGTAATTGTTTCCAAAAATATGTATCTATGGAAAGAGAGAGAGCACATATATGTCTCAAACTCATACATATATTTGCATAAGAAAAAAGCCTGAAAAGATATACTCCAAAATGTTAATGAATGCTTCTCTCTGGCTGGTGTAATATGGAGTGATTTTAATTTTTTCTTTTTGCTTATTTTCATATTTACTAGGTTTTTTTGTATAAAAACACGACCTGCATAAGAAAAAGATTACTGAAAGGGAAAAGCAGCCCTGTAATACGCTGGCTACTCACCCCAATGTGGCTTATATCACAACTAATTCATAAATGCATCTGCCTTCCCCTCACCTGGGGGACATGGATCTCATCTCATTCATTTTGTCTTCTCCATGACAATTCCATGACATGCTCAAGAATTAATTAGCTAGCTAACGAGTGACAGGGCTGGTGTTAAGTCTCTGATCAAAGCCCCTGGGGCAGGCCTCCAGGAGGTAAAGCTGCTGACACTTTCCAGTCTTGAGTACCTGAAGTTTCCTGCCAGGCAGTGGTGCCAATGAGCAAAAGGGGAAGAGGGGCAACCACAGACATACACAACCACCTGATCTGTGTCCTATGTTCACCAGACCAACGTCGGAGGGAGAAACAGCAAGTCTGTATGACGTGGGAAACAAAGGCAAAAGAAAAATAATAAATTTCCTTTCTACTTACAACCCATTGACAAGTCCTTGGAACAGGCAGAATGATCTTCCTCCAGGAGCTCAGCTGCATGGATGTTGACACTTTGCTAAGGGCAAAATTATGGAGGCACGCATTGCATGGAGCACTGGGTGTGTTGTAAACTATGAATTCTGTTACGCTGAAAAGAAATGAAAAAAAAAAAAAGGCAATCTTAGCTTAACATTACCCCGACCCCTCAGGGAACTGCGAGTCTACTTTAATTAAACATGTGGAAATTTCCTTTGTCTTTACCGCCCCCCCCCCCAAGATATACGTTAGCACTCGTCCCCCAAGTATATGGCCCGCTGATACTCATCTGAAGGATCTCATGACTGAGATTTTACTAGACAGTAATAAATGACCTTTTCTTAATGATAGCTAGCCCCCTCAGTGTCCTAGAAACCTTCTTTCCAGAATAACCTTGGAGACTTGTGCTGTCCCAAACCTCCCCCTGCAACTTGAAAGTATATAATCAGTCACCGGCCCCAACCCCAGCGCAGATCTTTCTGTGCACGGGTCCTGTCCCGTGCTTTAATTAAACTGCCTTTTTTTTAAAAAGATTTTATTTATTTATTTGACAGAGAAAGACACAGCGAGAGAGGGAACACAAGCAGGAGTGGGAGAGGGAGAAGCAGGCTCCCCGCCAAGCAGGGAACCCAATGGGGGGCTGGGACCCAGGACCCCAGCCCATGACCTAGATCATGACCTGAGCCGAAGGCAGACGCTTAACGACTGAGCCACCCAGGCACCCTAAACTGCCTTTTTGCACCCAAGACATCTCAAGAATTCTTTCTTGACCACTGGCACTGAACCCCCACGTGTCCACATCATGTAGACCCAGCAGCTCTCTTGTGCTTATGGGTTTCTTCTCAGCGTGCTTTCACTGCTGCAAGGCCGAGGTCTCATGGTCAGGGCAACCAGCAGGGGAAGATGGACACGGCAGCCTCCACCTCCACCTGAACTCTATTTTCTTAAACTCCCACTGGGTTCCGAGCTCACTTCACATCTGTGGTTGCAAGAATGTCAACATTCCTTGGTTCTGCCAGGGGGTTTTCTTCCTCTTGTTTTGTCTCTCTTTAGAAGGTCTGGCTGGCATGTAGAGTTTCTCCGGCAACTAACCAGCTTAACTTCTTTTTACCAGCTAACCTGGATGCTTTCACTCCTCCCCTGCCATCTTGGGATCAGTATTGCTCACTCAAAATAGATGAACACATACTTTCAGTATATTAAAAACTAACCAGAATGTGAGAATGGGAAATTTGGAAATTTCCAGTGGAGGGAATGCTGGAGAGGAGAGTTTAAATGGTTTGATTTTGCATTTTGTCCCCTTGGTTCTCCTTCTCTGCTCCACAGTAGTGCAAACACACACGTTTCTAACCTGCACTGGAGGAGCAGTTCTCTGTGGTACGCCCATTTTAGGGGAACCATGAATTCTCCCTCTCCCAGGTAACATCAGAGGTCTCAGCATGACGGGCAGAGAACTAGACTCCTCAGTCATAATGAAACTCATGTGGCCTGCAGTTCCCTCCCATGCCATCTCTTGTCCAGCTAAAATATCTGTGCAGTAAACTATTTCTGGAATTATGTCCCAAACGAAATTGTTTTCTGGAGAGCTGAGCTTCAACACACTAACCTCGCCTGCCACCTGGCACTTAATTGTTGAAAGGAACCAGCCCTAATTAAATAAAATCAAACCATATTGAACAGGGAGACCAAAACCCAGCTTTCCGAATAAGGGCCGCTGGCCCCTTAAATGCAGCCCAGGGAAGCCACAGTGTCTGAGAGGGCCCATTCTGGTAATTTGGGAGGTTTCTCTTCTTCCTTAGCTCATTGCTCTGTGGTTCCACTCTGGTTTCTCAGTCACTGCCTGTGGTAAATGATGGGCTTTGAAGCAAGTCAGGAGTGTGAGCCTTGGAGAGAATCTGGGTATGAGCTCAGCAAGAGTGTGAAAGAGCATAAACAGGGGAGGGAAAGGGGGGAGAAAGGGAAGCTCCACCTACCCTCTGGGTGAGGGAACAATGTAATTCAGAAACAGGAGAGGATTAGTGATATGAGATGGTCCCTCCCTCTCTGGATAAGTCCCAAACGCGAAGGTGGCCAAGAACAGCCAAGCCCACAGAGGTCTCATCCGGGCAACTTCAGGGCGCAGCCTGACCCAGCCGCCAGGGCTGGAAGGGAAGAAAGTCAACCACTGTGCCGGGTGATAAAATTAGTTTCTGTGACAAATCTGGGACGTAGACATTATTGTCATTTTACAGAAGGGGAATCTGGCCCAGAAGGTTTAAGCAGTATACTGGACAGGATATCACCTATAGAGAGAGGGGGCGTCTGGGTTCTGATATCACAGGCTTTGGGTGACTACTTACCCTCCCTGACCCTCCAACTCCTCTTCTGTGAATGGGAGGTATTCATGCCCACCTCACAGCTCTCGTGAACATTAAACCCAAGCAAAGACAATGATGTACAGAAAACCAGACCCTGACACGTAGGAAGGTTTTCACCGAATGTGGCTTCTCTTGCTCCTTGCCCAAAGTCAAGCAGGCCACCGTGTCACAAATTCAGGTCACCCATCCCTGTGGGGGTATGGTGTGGGCCTCACTTTTAGGGAGGATCCCCATGCCTCCTCAGGTCTCCCTGTGCACACCCAGGAACCAGCAGTGGGAAGGATGCCCCCGCACCTGTGGAGGAGAGAGGAAGGGGGCTCTCCGTGCTCCCAGGCAGCTCCCCGCCCACCCACGCACGCCTCTCCCCCACCCATCTTCACTGCTTTCAGGCGACATACCCTTAGTGTCTGAAGAAGAACCAGTTCTGTCCTGTGAGCTCACTGTAGCCCCAACTCAGACCTCAACCCCCTGACCAGTCTGGCTGGTGTTAATAATAATAATTATTAATTTATAATTAATATAATTAAATATTATTAATTATATTATACATAATTATATTATACATAATATAATTAATAATTATATTATTATATTATTATATATAATTTAATTATATATTATATATTATATATAATTTAATTAATATATTAATATTATATAATAATAAAAATAATAATTAATAATTAATAAATAATAATTAAGCCTCTGTACTAATACAGTTTTTCCCCTTTGGCCCCCCTTCCCCCCTCAGAACGCACCATCTTTCCCATGGAGGCACAATGTTTGTGGTCTCCTCTGGGAATCCTTCCATCAAACTGTCAGCTACAAATAACTCTGCCTAGTCCTGTTCACTTACTCTTTTTTTTTTTTTTAAAGATTTTATTTATTTATTTGACAGACAGAGATCACAAGTAGGCAGAGAGGCAGGCAGAGAGAGAGGGGGAAGCAGACTCCCTGCTGAGCAGAGAGCCCAACTCAGGGCTCCATCCCAGGACCCTGAGATCATGACCTGAGCTGAAGGCAGAGGCTTAACCCACTGAGCCACCCAGGCGCCCCCTGCTCACTTACTCTTGGCCAACCTATAGCATTTGTCGCCTCCTGCTCTGCAACCCAGGAGTTAGCCTGAAATTCATCCAGAGGACTTGAACTCCACTCCCCAGGAAGGAAGGCTCCCTTTCTGTCCTGCCTTCTCCCCCAGGTTGGCTCTGCCTCTTGGGGAGAGGTCAGCAGGGGACCTTCCAGTTTGCATCTGACCAGCTGGATGAGGTAAGAAAGGAGGAGGAAACCATTTGGTATCCACTTGCTCTGATCCAGCTTTGCCAGCAATTAAGACCTTTAGCCCTGGGTCAGTTTCTCAGTTGGTTGAAATCCAAAGGGAAGAGGAGCGAATTTCTACTCAGACATCAGCAGCAGACTGGGAGCCCTAAGGGGTCAGAAACTTTCTTATTTTCAGTAAATTAAAAAATTACATAATACAGAGAAAAAATGCAGCATATCTATAAGTTATAATGCACAATAATAAGCACTACTTAAAAAGTCAGTCCAGGGGTGACTGGGTGGCTCAAGCATTAAGCATCTGCCTTCGGCTCAGGTCACGATCCCAGGGTCCTGGGATAGAGACCCGCATCAATCTCCCTGCTTGGCAGGAAGCCTACTTCTTCCCTCTCCCACTCCCCCTGCTTGTGTTCCCTCTCTCTCTGTCAAATAATGAAATAAAATCTTAAAAAAAAATTAGCCCAAACTATCTTCTCCTATCTGTCCTCTGTCTCCTCTCTAAAGGTAACCACTGTCGTATATTTCAAGATTAAAACTGCCCCCTGGTTTTCATTATCAGTTTTAGCAAATATGTATGCATTTCTGAGCTATATAGATTTTAACTGTGCTGGACTTGAGGGAGAAGTTCTATATAAATAATATCAAACTGAATTTAATCTCCAGCGGTCATGAGATTTAACCCTTAAGGATGGATCTGCACGTGCCCTACAACTCAGCGATTTCACTCCTGCGTATGTATCCCAGGACAGAACTACTCGACCTTGGTTTCAGGACTTTTCCATGCTCTTAAACAATTATTGAAAGATCTCATCCCAAAGAACTTTTGTTTATGTGGGGTTATATCTTTTTTAAAATTTTTATTTAGTGATTCATCACTTACATATGATAAGGGTTGTATCTATTGATATTTGCTAATTAGAAATGAAAACTCAGGGACACCTGGGTGGCTCAGTTGGTTGAGCGGCTGCCTTCGGCTCAGGTCATGATCCCGGCATCCTGGGATAGAGTCCCACATCGGGCTCCTTGCTCGGCAGGGAGCCTGCTTCTCCCTCTGCCTCTGCCTGCCACTCTGTCTGCCTATGCTCGCTCGCTCTCTCTCCCTCTCTCTCTGACGAATGGATAAATTAAAAAAAAAAAAAAAGAAATGAAAACTCAAATTTTTAAAATTAATCTTATTTTTATAAGATTTTATTTATTTATTTGATAGAGAGACAGCGAGAGAGGGAACACAAGCAGGGGAAGTGGGTGACAGAGAAGTTGGGCTTCCTCATGAGCAGGGAGCCCAACATGGGGCTTGATCCCAGAGCCCTGGGATCATGACCTGAGCCACTCAGGCGCCCCATAATCTTATTAATTTTAAAATAAACTCATAACATGTTAACATGTTTTCTGAAAAAGAATTATATATACTTTAAAATTTAGGGAGATGAGTGGCATTGTTTTACGTTTTGCAAATCTCTAAATTATCTTGCTTAATAAAAGACAACCTCACACAGTTACATAGTTTAAAAAGGGAGGAGTATTTTAAATAGCCTTTTTGGAAAATTGTGGATATATCATGCAACCTTCGGAAACCTGCCCAGCATATGCCTGACAGAATGAGAGGGAGAATTATATGAAAATAGTGTTGATTTCATGATCCCCCACAAAGGGCAGAGGGACCCCAATGGATCCTTGGATCACACTTTGAGAACTGTGGTTTCAGTGAAACTTAAACATGTGTACCAGGAGGAATGTGATAGATTGTTCCTTGCATGTATTGTTTGTAATAGAAAAAAACTGGAAACAACCCAAATATCACCCATCAGCAGGAGAATGAATAAATGAATTGTGGTTCATTCAGACAATGGAATATTTTCCAGCAGTAAAAATAAAGCCTCTTTCCCCCATCTCTGTACATGGGAAGTCTATGTATTAACAGAGTTCTTGCATTTTGACTCAGTAGCTCATTTGATTGGCACAGACTAGATTGTCAAAGGAGGCCTTGCACAAAGTACGTATTTAGAAGGACAAATGAATGAACACGCCAAAGGCTGTGAATGGAGAGGCAAGGCTAGAGTCACCTAACTTCCTGTTGTGACTTTTCTCAAGTTAAATTCTCAGGCTGAAGCCTCTTCGGTTTCTGAAGCACTTGATTTCAGACTGATGATTAAAAGCTAACTTCCTGCTTTAAAATGATATTTACGTCACCACAAAATACTCTGCCAACAGCGGGACTTAATAAACACAAGCTTACAGAGAATTCAGCACATTTAGGAAAGATCTTGCCTCTGGAAGTTTTGAGAGCCCAGAGCCAAAATAAGTACATTTTGTACTTAAAACTGAGTCTTCTTGCTGGAATAAGAACATTTCAAAGCAAAATCTTCCCACACAGCTGATCCCCAGTTAAAAGGGAAGAAGGAATGATTGAGAGCTTTATAGAGGCCAAACAGGCCACTGAAATAACCCTCATCAGCACAAAATCCTAAAGGTTGTAGGGAAGTAGACCCATGATTCCTATGAATGGAATTGTTTCCCAAAGGGCTCCCTGCACCACCAGCCACATCGCACCCCTACCCCTCACACACACATGGGTTCTGTACAAGGTACGCTTTCAGATTATAGGGGCAGACCAGTGGCCAGAGACTGGAGGAATAAAGGATACATGTTTTATTTGTCCTTCAAACACACTTATATTAATAGTTATGAGGACCATGATACCTCATGTGTCCAAAGGCTCTTACCAGCAAACTCACTGGTCTCTAACATAGATCTTCCACATCGTAGTACTTTAATATTTTTGGGGATCTCAAATATCAATTTTTCCCCCCAAATTTTCCCATTTTGTATTGTCCCTCTGTTGCCAGTGCCACCGCCCCTCCACACACACTTCCCTAGCTTTGCTTCCAAAGAGCAGCCAGCCAGATACGTACCCACTAGGCAGGAGATTGGAGGCCCCAAGGGAAAAAAAAGGCTTCAGGATTGACAGTTGAAGGTCACCTAAATAAACAGTGGGATCTCTGCCTAGTTATCCTGCCTGAAGCTTTTTCATCAACAATCCTATTCTTTCTCTCTCTCTCTCTCTCTCTCTCTCTCACACACACACACACACACACGTACACACGTTTTCCAATCAGCTTTTTGACGTGCCACTCCTACATAAATATAAATAAGCAAAAATCATATAATTAAAGAAAAGTCTCTAAAAGCAGCTAATACAGAACAATGAATTCAGGGGAAAAAATAGAGACAGAAAAGAGGAGGAAAAAATATTCATATTTTTATATATATTTATATTCTATAGTTAATCTTCCTATTTTCTCTTCAAAGAAGAGAAAATAATGTATCCATGAAACAAAAAAGGAGCATTTGGAAAGCAATAAAGCGCCCTTGGACTTAAAAATATGATAGCAGAAATGACAGCTCAGTAAAAGAGTCAAAAGATAGAATTTTTAAAATCTCCCAGAAAGTGAACAAATAATAAAAGCCTTATAACTTTTGGTTGAAATCAGACATTTAAGATGCATTTGATTTATCAGCCAAAAATTTATTCAGGAAACCTTGGTTTAGGAAATCAAGTTTTTAATATTTCCTGTTGAATCCACGGCTAGCATCTTAGATGTGAAGGGACCCCACCCTCCTTATCTTGTGTTTAGACTTCCAAGAATTACTTCAAATGCAGAGACATTTGTATGGATGATTTCATAAAATCAAATGCTGATTTCTGGTTAACAAATAAAGTGTTACTGACTGAGAAATAGACCAGTAAGCCAGGAGAAAAAGCAGTCCAGAAATAGACCCAAGTATATATATGAATGTAACACTTAATAAAACTGGCATTTTAAAGGAGAAAGGAAGGGCTATTCAAGTGTTTGCGTATTCAGACAATCGATTAAACTCCATTTTCCATTTGGGAAAACTATTTAAATTATATTACTACTTTACTCCTTACTCCAAAATAAATGCCAGATGAATAAAAAACTCATTGTAAACCATGAAGCCATAAAAGTATAAGAAGAAAACATAAGTGAATATGTTTGTAATCTTGGAATTAAGAAAACATGCCATGAAATACAGAAACAGTAAAGGCAAACATTGAGAAATTTGAGTATATAAAATTTTTAAACTTCTGAACAAGAATAAACATGTAAAAAAAGGCAAAAACAAACTAATAAAATCATTACAATGTATATGATAGGTAATTGGCTAGTTTCCTTATACAAAGTGTTCTTACAAATGAATAAGGAAAAAATCACCCAAATGTATCAGTCAAGATCCAGTCAGGAAAACAGAAACCATGCTAGGTAATTCAAACAGGGAAAATTAATGCATCTGGTTACACAGATGCTGGAGGGTTAAAAGACAATTGAGTAATACACTTGGGATTCATGTCATACACAGAGAGCTAATAGTGTTAATTTATAAAGAGTGCCTGAATCCAAAAAGAAAGACCAACCACTCCATATCACGCAAAGTATATGAAAACAAAACTCTCAGATAAGAAAATACAAATGGGTCTTAAATACTTGAAAAGGCACTCAATCTCATTCAAGAGAAAAATAAAAATTATAAATGAGATAATATATTTCATTTATCATTTTGAAAAGATCAAAAGCCATTAAAAAAAAAAGGCCTGACTTAAACCCGTCCAAAATAATTTCAGCAGAAAACATGTTACAGAATGGTATGACCATTTGCTATCTAAAAAAAGAGAAAAAGGAATATATATTTATACTGTATATATAAAATATAAGCACATATAATTAAACATTATATAAATATATATGCAGATAGGGTTGCTTGGGTGGCTCAGTAGGTTAATTGTCTGACTCTTGATCTCAGCTCAGGTTTTTGGTTTTTTTTTAATATTTGAGAGAAAGAGAGTGCAGGAGGTGGGGGGAGAGATAGAGGGAGAGGGAGAAGCAGGCTCTCTGCTGAGCAGGGAGGGGATGTGGAGTTTGATCCCAGGACTCTGGGAATCATGACCTGAGCCAAAACCAGACACTTACCCCGCTGAGCCACCCAGGAGTCCCTCAGCTCCAGTCTTGATCTTAAGGGTTGTGAGTTCAAGCCTCACATTGTACTCCATCCTGGATATGGAGCCCACTTAGAAAAGAAAAGTGCCTGGGTGGCTTAGTTGGTTAAGTATCTGTCTCTTGGTTTTGGCTCAGGTCATGATCTCAGGGTTGTGGGATGGAGCCCCACCTTGGGCTCCATGCTCAGCATGGAGTCTGCTTGAGATTCTCTCCCTTTCCATCTGTCCCTCCCCCTGCTCACCCCCTCTCTCTAAAAACAAATATTTAAATACACACACACATATGTACAATAATAATCTCCGGAAAGATAGAGAAGAGTGCTAATAGTTGTTTTTGTCTTCAGGAAGGAACCTAAATAAATCTTATATATTTGTATTGTGGCAAAATATGCTTAAAACTTACTGTTTTTTACCTGCTTTAAAGTACAATTCTGTGGCACACAATTCTGTTGCACAACACTGTGAATGTATTAAGGTTAATACATTCACAGTGTTTTGCAACTATCAACATTATCTAGTTCCAAGTCAATCAGAGAAAGACAATTATCATATGATCTCCCTGATATGAGGAAGTTGAGAGGCAACATGGGGGGATTGTGGGGTAGGAAAGGAATAAATGAAACAAAATGGGATCGGGAGGGAGACAAACCATAAGAAACTCTTAATCTCACAAACAAACTGAGGGTTGCTGGGGGCTGGGGGGGTAGGGATAGCGTGGTGGGGTTATGGACATTGGGGAGGGTATGTGCTATGCTGAGTTCTGTGAAGTGTGTAAACCTGGTGATTCACAGACCTGTACCCCTGGGACTAATAATACATTATATGTTAATAAATTTAAAAAAACATTATCTAGTTCCAGAACATTTTCATTGCCCAAAAAGAGATCCCATACTCATTAGCAGTCACTTGCATTCCACCTTCCCCAGGCCCTGGCAACCACTAACTTGCATATAAGAAATCTCTATGGATTTGCCTATTCTGGATAGTTCATATAAATGGAATGGGATAATATGTGGCCCATGTATCTGGCTTCTTTCAGTTACCATAATGTTTTTAAGGTCATCCAAGTAGTAGCATGGATCAGTACTTTATTTCCTTCTATGGCTGAGTAATATTACATTGTATGGATAAACCACATTTCATTTTGTTTATCTTTCATCAGTTGATGACATTTGGGTTGTTTATAGGTCCTGGCTATTGTAAATAGTGCTGCTTTAAACATTTGCATAAAAGTTTTTGTTTGAACACCTGTTCAAACACTTTAGGGGAATACATACTGAGGAGTGGAATTGCTGGGTCATATGGTAATCACTGAGAACTCTAGAGTGACTTTCCAGTGTTATCCCATGTGCATATATTACCCAACCAAATATGGACCATTGTAATAAAAATAAGTAGAGACAAATATTTGGTTCGCTAGTCAGAGCTCAGCAGCCCTGCAAAATCAGCACTGGATCAATAAGTGGCCTCACATAGCCTAAAAGAAACTGAGGGGGAGGAAGTAAAATAGAATCCAATTTTAAAACATGACTCATAGAACCAGTAGATCTTCAGGCTACAAATGCTCCCCATCATTAACTATTCCAGTAGCACGGCCCTGGTGAGCGTGGGAAGGGATGTGAGCATGTTTTCTAAATCCATTAAAAAAAAAAAATACCGGTTGAAGCGGTAATTAAAGTTGACTCGGACCGTGTGATTACGTTGGTTGGTCTGTTAGCTGCGTGTCCTCACCGCGGGAGTCCTGGCTCCCTCAGCACCACCGACGTCCTCTAGGGGGCGATCATGGGAGAAGCCCGAGTCCACCGCGTGGCTCTGAACGCGACGCGGCGAGAATTCCTCCCGCAGAGCTTCTACGAAGGCACAAAGAGGAAACACTGCAACAAAGAATTCAGTGCGGGGAAGACACTTGGAAAACATAATTCTCAAGCCTTGTATTTTTATAAACAAGGAGACTGAGACCCAGAGCAGTTGCTGATGGTCACAGAGACTTTAAACACCAAGTCTGGAAAGCTCTGCTGTGCTCAGTGCCAAGCGTGGGGAGAGTGGCTTTTCAGGTCCCATAGAACTGAGTTCAGATCCCTCCAGCTAACCCCCTTTAGTTCCCCTCTAGTCCTCCTCTGCCCAGTTGTGGCCAGTTACTTAAGCTTTCTGAGACTTTTTTTTTTTTTTTCATTATCTGTGTAATGGGGATAATAACACTTAGGTAATGACGAAAGGAAGAAATGGTATCATGTACCTTTAGGATCTTCCTTATGTTGGTGCATTGTCGGTTCTCAGTAACTATCTTTCCTGTGAATGAGTATGTCCCTCCTCTAGCCCTCTAAAAAGCAATGGTTGCACTGCTGGAATAAATCTTTACTGCTGATATTTTAGGAAGGATCATATGGGCTTTCTCTCCCCCTTTTTTTTTCTTTTAAGATTTTATTCATTTATTTGAGAGAGAGAGAGAGCATGGGGTGGGGAGGGTCAAAGGGAGAAGCAGGCTCTCTGCTGAGCAGGGAGCCCGATGTGGGATTCATCCTGGGACTCCAGGATCATGACCTGATCCCAAGGTAGTCGCTCAACCAACTGAGCCACCTAGGTGCTCTCTAATGGGTTTCTTATATATAAAAAGCAGACCCTGGGCAGGGAATGAAAGAGTTTGGGTGGGTAGCACTACTCCAGTTGGGGGGAAAAGCTACTTTATGGACCTCTTCAGCCAACACCTCGGGGGCCTGCTTTTCTGTCAGTCAGAGGTCCTTAGAGCTCCCAGGTCCTGACATTCTCTGCCAGAAAAGTGGGGACGCTAGTGAGGCAGACAGAGTCACATCCCCCTTGGCCCAGTGCCTGCCTCCCCTCCCCCAGCACTCTGAGAAAAGAACTGGTCTGGCTGTTTCAAGTACTACTAATCAAAGCATTTTATGAGAAGTGCTGTTTATGCCCGGCTACCCAGTGATCATCAAACACACCAGAGTAATGTGATAAATTTTATTTTGATTGCATTATGGAATTGAGGTCATGTTTTCTCAGTCTTTATAATTTATATAGCAGAAATTTTTTTACATATTAGGTAGGAAGTTATAATTCTCACAATTATTTTTTGGAGGAGAGAGGAAGCAGGACAGGGAAAGGATTAAAATACACTTTTTCCCCATTAAAAATATTCCTTCAGTATACAAAATACAGAAAATAGAGGAAAGAAAGAAAATCTCCCATATTTATAACATTCCATTGCTGTTAATACTTTTCAGTGGGTTTTTAAAACATTTTTAAATGTCCTTTTTACAAAGTTATAATCATGGTAACATTTCTGAATTTTAAAACTTGGCCTTCTCAGTGCTTTGCAATGACATTCATTCACTCATCAAGCATTCCCCAAATGCCTATTGGGGTATGAAAATGAATTAAGGTCCTTGCTAAGATATTGTTCCTTCTCCTGTCAGAGTATTTTCAGCTTGTTTATGTATCTGCTAAAAGGTTCTATTCATGCGGGTGGGGAAAGGACAGTGATGGATTAAAGGCAGAGTAGGAGAATGTATCTGGTGACAGCAAGGAACAGCAAAGAGCCTGGTATGGCCAGAGACAGAGGCGCTCCAGTCAGTACTTGTTAAGTGAATGTCACCCCTGCATGCAGTCCACACACTTTCCTTTAGTCCTTGTAGTTCAAAGGGGCTCTTAAATTGCATCTCCTTCTGCCTCCTTTATTCCAGGTTAAAAAAAAATGTGCAGATGTTATCCTCTTCAAATCAAAACCAGTTTTTAAAGATCTCATTCCTCCCACTGTCCTCTATCCTCACCTTTCACTTAACTGAGACCTTGTCCATGACTTGGAGTTTTCCTCTTCTAGGCCACTTACATGGATCCCTTCTTGGTTTGATTTCCCCAGTGTCTAGAACTGTCCCTCGTTTAATTAAGTGTTCAGTTAAAGATCTCTTGAATGAGTGAATGAATTTTCGCTTGTTGTCATACCCATGCCAGTTTCATTTATTTGTGGTGTGGTTTTTGTTTTCTTTTCTGAACCCACATGAGTTGCTGTCAGTTTTTCGTTCACTCTGTTCCTTTCCCTGGGAGAGGTGCCAGGTACTACCTCCCAGGGGTGTCTCATTACTCACCAGCCTTCTTTGGACTTTAAGAGGCTGGAGATCTTTTTTTTTTTTTTTTTAACAGAAGTTGTATTTTTTTATTAAAGATTTTATGTATTTATTTGATAGAGAGAGACACACCAAGAGGGGGAATACAGAGGAAGTGGGAGAGGGAGAAACAGATTTCCCGCCGAGAGGGGAGCCAGGGGCTTGATTCCAGGACCCTGGGATCATGACCTGAACCAAAGGCAGACACTTAATGACTGAGCCACGCATAGGCTGGAGATCTTTTAAGCAAGTAAGAGAGAATGCCTGCCTGCCTGCCTACCCAACACTCAAAAGAGCAGGCTGAGCAAACAGACACTTTCATGCCTTGGACCTTCTCCAACTTCACCCCAAGATTCCATCTGAGTATGACTCTAGATACCATCAGCACATCACCCTATAGGAATGAGAAGCTACAAGTCAAGCAAGAAGTAAATCAGGGTTCCAATTTGAGATTAAAACAAGATTCACACTTTCTAGTCAAATCCAGATTTTCCTACCACACCAAAAAGCCTTTAAGGGGCTATTACAGAGAAACAGCATAAGGACCCCAGACTAGGGGTGAGGAGACCTGGGTTCTCCCTCTGGTGCTTTGCTATCGTACACATGGTCAGCAAGCTTAGATTCTGAAGGTATCAGTTTCTTCACTTATCTATAAAAGGGTGGGTTGAACTAGATGATCTCCAAAAGTCATTCGAGTGCCAAAAATCCCAGTCCAAGATCTTAACTCCAAAGGAAAGGCTACCACGTGGTATTCAAATCCTCCTACACTGTGTATTCTGTAAACTAGTGTCACTACCACCCCAGGTCCTGCAACCATGCCACATCACAGGGACCTAGATTTCAGACAGGCTGGGAGAGATAGTGCACGGAAGGAAATAGATCAGCTTATTTGAGGGAGCTCGGCACTGAGAAGAGCTGCTGGCCCTGCCCAAGTTCTCAGGAGACTGACATGCTTCCAAACGCCCACTTCATGTGTACTGAGAATGCTGCCAAGCAGAGGCTACTGCTCTCTTCCCCCCCACCCTTTCCACCCTACACTATACCCTGTCCCCCATCACCCCTTCCAGGGTGCTGCTCCTGGAAACCAAGGTCAGATCAGAAGGTTTTTGGGTAAGTGTGAGTGTCTCCATGACAGGAGGGTCTCCCTGGTTCCTCAGAGTCTTGTCCTCCAGGGCCTCTGTTCCCCACACCCCAGTGCCAGAGACACACTGGCCAAATTTCTTTGAAAATGTTCTTTCTCTATGCTCCAAGCTGTCACTCCTATTCTCCAGTTACCCAGGCTTACACGAGGGTGTGGAGATGGCTTTGGGAAGGGTCTCATATAGGGGCTCATGTACCATAAATGAGACTGGAGGGGCTGATTTCCTGGGTACTGTCTGACCTCTTTAGTTGGCAAGGGTGTAGCCCATCTCCTATAGGGCCTGGGCTACCAGTTTGGGGCCATCCCCCTTTCCTCTGAATCCTTCAGTCCTTGCCATCCCCTCTGTAAAAACCCGGGTTGCAAGGAAGTGATCTTCATCTCCCAGTGCAAATATTCTAGTAGACTTCTCTCCAGATATCCACTCCATTGCAAAAGTAGGGCTTCAAATGTTGAGGATGAAGTTGGTGATTTGTGTTTATGAGGAACCTACTTTATGAATGGCAAGAATTACATGTTCTTCATATATATTAATAATTCCTCACCAATGGGGTCATCACTATTATAACCCCTGTTTTATAACTTTGGTCCTACAAGGTGCAAAGAGAGTAGGTCCAAGGTTACATGGTTGTGAAGAGGTAGAGGGACATTCAAACTCAGTTCTGTCTGTTCCCAAAGCTAAAACTCTCTCATCAATATGCAAAACCCTGGGGGCATGATGAATATGCAGATGAATGAGGAAGGGGTAGCTCTTGCCATCCAGGGATGCAATTTCTTTTTCTTTTCTTTTGTTTTCTTTATTTATTTGACAGAGATCACAAGTAGGCAGAGAGGCAGGCAGGGGTGGTGGGAAGCAGGATCCACACTGAGCAGAGAGCCCGATTCGGGGCTTGATCCCAGGACCCTGGGATCATGACCTGAGCTGAAGGCAGAGGCTTTTACCCACTGAGCCACCCAGGAGCCCCTAGAGATGCAATTTCTAACTGTGAAGTCATGTGAACATGAAAAATTCTGTTCCAAACCAGACTGACATAAGTGCTCTCTCTAAGGTACAAGCAGTGTCCATGGGAACTGGATGAAAAGGAGAGATCCATTCACACACAGTATGTGAGAGAAGTGGGGGGAGGGGATGGGAGAGGGGAAAAGGGAAGAGGGAAGGGGGAAGGGAAGAGGGAAGGAGAAGAGAAGGGAAGGAAAGAGGGAAAGAGAGAGAAAATATATAAGGTGGGTACTGGGAAGAATATTTCTAGAAGACAGGCCTTCTGTTTTGCCCCAGTGGACCTTGCACAGGCTGGGGAGAAACGGGCACTCTCCACTTGCACTCGGGATCGCATCAGCAATCAGGGCCGCCCATGCAGAAGTGTGGAGACAAGCACGGCTGACAGGTGGGTCGGCACCAAGTGTAGGGGAGCCTTGATGCCAGGGAAGGGTCTGGCTTGCTTCTGGGAGCAGCAGGGAGCTGCTGAAAGCTTCTGATAGGGCATAGGCAAAAAGAGATGACCGAAGTTTGCAGTGAGAACTGGCCGTGGGGAGGCAGAGATGAGGTCTTTGTGGTTCCTCCCTTTGGCCACCGCCTGCTGCTAGGCTGGGCACTCAGCGGGAGACATAAAGAGGTCAATTGCTTCCAGCAGTAGGAGCTCCCTATCTTAGCGGAAGCTGAGCATAAGACCCTAAGGTCCTGTGGGAGAGACTCAGAGGAGGGAGTGGCCTGATTTGGGCTTGGGGGGTGACCACAGGAAACTCAGAGAGTTCTGAGGTAGGAGGAGATGGTGGACATGGGCAGAGGGAATGGGAAAAGAAACACATTCTGGAACATGGTGAAGAAGTCTTTTCAACTCAGCCAGAGCAAAATAATGGCCTACATCCCTTACAAATTCAAGCTCATTTCTGACTTCGAAAATCTTTTTTAAGGAAGTGCAGATGAATTTTTCTCCTAAGTGCAATAAAAACTCCATGAAATTAAGAACCTGATTGCCCGGGTGTTCAATCCACTGGATTCTTTGATTGAATTATAAGAAAAAGAGGTAAATGACCACAGACAAGTTAATATCAGGATGTCAATCACGAAAACACCTACTATGGATACCACAAGCAGAATCAGCAATGCGCGCAGATGACTCAGCCTGGGACCCATTTGAAGGGTGTGAGGGAAGCAACCCCACCTAAAAGTTTGCAACACCCTATTCATGTTTTCAGAGGCCTTCAGTTCTGAAGAACTTCTGGTGTCCTCCTCATAAAGTATAAAGTATAAAAGGGAAAATCACACATATGTTACAATTTAACTACATCCTCTGATTGCGGAATTCTTAACTTCATTAGAACTGATTGCCTGTGTGCATGTGCCTTTCTTTTTACCTACTTTAAGGAGTCCTTAACCAGCAGCCTACCATTATAAAGACATTTGGGGGGGCGGGGGTCTTAAAAATGTTTATATTTTTAAGAGTTCCCTATTGACAAGGAGAGGATGTAACATTTGAAGGCAGCAGAGTGAAAGTGGGAAGAGTCAGGCTGAGGATCCACCTGCGTGGCTGTGAGACTCTAAGCAATTTTCTTAGTCTCTGTGGGCCTGTTTCCTCACCTGTAAGATGGGGAGGACGAGAAGAAGAGTAGTACCCCTTAGGGTTGGCTTGAGGGTGAAATGAATCAATACACAGACGGATAGCATTCAGAAGGGGACTGGTGAGGCTCTGAAAGTGTGGATATATTATCACATTCAACTTCACAATGGTCTGGTGGACCCGGGGTCCTGGGATTGAGCCCCACAGCAGGCTCCCTGCTCAGTGGGAAGCTTGATTCTCCCTCCCCCCCCCCACTCCCTCTACTTGTGCGCGCTCGCTCTCTCTCTCTCTCTCTCTCTCTCTCTCTCGCTGTGTCTCTCTCTGTCAAATAAATAAATAAAATACAAAAAGAGTAAATACAACTTACCTTTTTGATAACCAATAGTACAAAACTCCAAAGAAATAAAACGGTGTACAGTGAAAAATGAATTGCCCTCCCTCCGCTGTTCCCACCCAGCCTCCCTCCCCAGAGCCGACAGCTGTTACCAATTTCTTGTATGTCCTCCCAGAGTTAGCATTAGACTGGGCTCACTGCTTAACACCCACTGATTTACCAGAGTCACATAATTCCCCGAGCGCCTCACAGACGCCAGGGTCTTGATGCTGGGCTACTGCTGCCTTCAGAGGGCTCACTGGCTTGAGTCTAGAAGTTATTTGTGGAGGAGCCTGCTATACTGACTGCTTACTGACGGCTGTCTCCAGCATTTTTCCCTCTGTAGCCAACTCTTTTCCCAGTAGAACCAACATCCTGAGCACAGGAAAGGCCACACGAAGGGAACACTCTTCTCCAGCTTGGCTTTACATAGACTTCAGTGAGCGAGCCAACCAGAGGACGCTCCAGGGTGCTGGGCAAACGTGACACCTCTCTGGGAGCAGTTTCCTCCTCTGCCAAACTCCTGACCTTACCAGCTCTCTAATCATTTTCCCCCAAAGGGCTCTTAAGAAGGGTCATTTTTGGGCGCCTGGGTGGCTCAGTGGGTTGAGCGGCTACCTTCGGCTCAGGTCATGATCCCAGGGTCCTGGGATCAAGCCCCACATCGGGCTCTCTGCTCAGCAGGGCTCTCTGCTCAGCAGGGAGCCCGCTTCCTCCTCTCTCTCTGCCTGCCTCTCTTTTTTTTTTAAAAGATTTTATTTATTTATTTGTCAGAGAGAGAGAGAGAGAGAGAGCGAGCGAGCACAAGCAGACAGAGTGGCAGGCAGAGTCAGAGGGAGAAGCAGGCTCCCTGCCAAGCAAGGAGTCCGATGTGGGACTCAATCCCAGGACGCTGGGATCATGACCTGAGCTGAAGGCAGCCGCTTAACCAACTGAGCCACCCAGGCGTCCCTCTGCCTGCCTCTCTGCCTACTTGGGATCTCTGTCTGTCAAATAAATTAAAAAAAAAAAAAGGTCATTTTCTGTGAAGCCTCACTGCTGCTGGTCTCCGTTTCCAGCCTCAAAGTAGGAGGCACTCCACAGGTGACTCAGAATGGCCAAGAGGGCTCTAAGGCCTTTCCTCTACTTTCCCATCATTGTTCTTCAGATAATAATTTTAAATACCCTTTCCCCCCCACCCCTGCTTCTGCCAATTTATAACCAGGTCAGCGACAGCAGAGCTTTCTAGACAATGTAATTATAAAATATGCTCATGACCTTTGATGTGTAATTATATAAATGCAGAAGTTATGGGTGTTGGCAACTTCAGAAAAATGGTTCTGATCATAACATATGAATCCCTGTTCTCTCTTTCCAAACATGAAGTATCTGGCCAAGGGAGGTGGAGAATTAGGTAGGGAAGTCACCATTTTGGAAGCAACTCTTATTATTCCCATTTTATAGAGGATCCAGAGAGGTCAGGCCACTGGCTTAAAGTGACACAGCAGGCCAGTGGCAGAAGCAGGACCCTAGTCTGGCCCCAAAGCCTGGCTTCTTTCCAGTGCGTCAGGTACCCCACAGAAAGGCCGGGGACTATGTTCTGGATTTCGAGAATCTCATTTTCTGGTTACCTGAATATTCTAGATAGCTGAATTGTCAGGTCCAATTGAGGTTAGGAAAGAAGAGGGGAAAGCAGAGAGGGAGGTTCTCCAAGCCTAGGATTCTTTTCCCCATCAAAGCTCTACTTCTTAAAGTACATGAGCCTCTCCTTTTCAGTGGGTTGTAAGCTCCTCCTGGGCACAGTCTCCCTTCATGACTAGGGAAGAGGGAGTTACATGTGCATTCTAATCCTTGCTTCTTTTTTCTAGGTAGGTATGTGCTGTGGTTTTAAGTTTGCATTTTCCATGTGACTAATATAGTTCAACATCTTATGGGTGTTTAATAACTGTTAGTACCTTTCTTTACTCTCTTATCTTTCAGCATCTTTGCACCCTTATCCCCTTTCCTAGGACCTAGCAAAGTGCAATCCCGAAAGCTGTCGGAGTCCTGGGGTCCCAGACTTCTCTATGTTGGCAGTTCTCTGTTTGGGGGAGTCAGCCGCCCTACACTGTCTTCTGCCTACTTCCCAACCTCATCTTTCATCTTTCTATCTCCTTCCACATGACTCTCCAGCCAGACTGGCAGGGTCAGATCCTCTCCAAGTATCTGAGCATTTGCTCCCCCCACCACACTTTACATGCTATCAATCAAGCCTCAGCTCATATGTCACTTCCTCCAGGAAGCCCTGCCTGATGCGTCCTCCCTCCCTCCACCAACAAGTTTGGGTTCGTAGCCCCTTGTTTGTGGCTAAGCAACATCCTGTACTTCCCCTCCTAGCAGTTATCACATTGTGTTGCAATTGCCTACTTGCTGGTCTGTTTCTCTTGCCCTTCCTCATCTCTTGCCCTTCCTCATACACTTTGTGTATCCCATGTGCCTTGAGCATCGGTATTTACAGAATGATATCTATTGAATGGTCTGGCACGGATCCCTTAAAAGAACAAAAATCTAACCTTCTGCGCCAACTATACTAGAATCAATGACTTCAAGCCATCGCCCTCCATCTTCCACTTCCACTTATTTAACAAGCCATCAAGAAAATGAACACTTATTGAAGATATACTGTATGCCAAGCACCAAGACAGGCCCTTTACATGTAAAACCATTTTCACAATTAGAAGGCTTAAAGCTCCTTGTCTAGACAGCACTTAGAAACTCAAAGCCTCTGATGTCCAGTCAGGCAGTGAACAAGCAAGGGGAAAGGAGTGATACCACAACTCTTTCCATCTTGATAGTGGCAAACTGTTAGTAGAGGAGGACCCCACATAGCACCAGGCTCTGAGTCCCTGTATCTTCAGAGCCTGGCATGGAGCAGGAGCACAAACAAGATTTGTTGAGCAAATGAATGAATAGTTGAAGAGAGAACACCGAAAGAATGGACTGGAAGCTGAGGAGACCCACATTTTTTTTTCCCAATCTGACCTAATACATTTCCCCCACTTCTTTCAGTGTTGATAAGCAAAACTGGACACTGAAGTATTTTTGTCTTGGGCAGCTGTCCACACTGCCGGCCAAGACTGATCCTCACGATTTCTGCTCAGACTCCATTGACTAAAAATGGCTACACCTAGTCACAAGGGAAGCTGAGAAATTTCTAGTTGTGAACCCAGGAGGGGGGAAAAAAAACAGGTCTGGGGTGAACAGCCAGCAGTCTCTGCCGCAAGATACAAGGATCATCCTGCCTCTGCCAGTGTCCCTGGGTGGCCATGAGCTACCACAGGATCACTGGAGGCTCACTCTGGAAAGGCCCTTGGGGAGCATCTAATTCAGCTCCCTGATTTTACAGATGGGAGACTAAGGCCTAGAGACAGAAGGAATCCCTTCACTGTCACAGTTGTTTGGTGCTAGGACCACACTGTTTTTGCTTAATTGTTCAGTGCTTTAGCCACAAAGTGGGTCTTTAAATGTTTAAAGAGAACCTTCTCAGCACCTTCCTGAAAGTGCTGTGAAGTTCATATTTCCGTGAAAAAGAAGAAAGCGTTAAAAGCAATACAAATAAGGATGTTGGTGATGTAATGATTATTTCAATGGTACGAAATGATTCTTTCTTCAGTTACTCAGAAGGTTATTCTGTGTCCTGTGGTGCCTAAGAGACCTCGTTATTAGGAACTTCAGCTACTCCCCACATAATACTGCAAAATCCTTTAGCTGAACAAGAGTATGAGGGGCGAAATTCTATCACCTTTGACAAAAGACTGAGTACTAATTGTGTAAATTGTGCACTTAATTCGCCTTCTTTGAACTTTAGTTCTTTCATCATCAAACTGGAAATGATAATACCTACCTCTCAGGTTTGATATGGGGATTAAAGAAGAAATGTAAACCACTTGCTACGGTATTTGGCACCTAGTTGGGACACAATAGAAGTTAAGTTTCTGTTGTCACATAATTGCAATTCTTTTATGTAATGATATAATCACTCTCAAAAGGAGCATTTTCAACATTTAATCAACAAATACAATCTTTTCTTAATAGCTGCAATTGCTGAACGAGGAGCCTAGTATCCACAGAGAAAAAGAAAAGCATCTGTTCCCAAGGGAGACTGAGTGGAAAGCATAAAGTAACAGCACTATGTGACAAGCTAAAGGGACAGAATGGGTGGTGGGGTTGGAGGCCAGGGCTTAAAAGTCTGCTTAGGTGAGTGATGGAGGACTTCCTTGAGGTTATGTGCTTCATGGGGAAGGAGTAGGAGTTGGTCAGGTAGAAGGCAAACAGGTGGGGAAGGACACAAGTGTAAGGAAGCACGTTTTCTATAATGAAGGAGCTATTTTTGGTACTGCTGGAACAGTATGTATGTATGTATGTATGTATAAATAAATAAGCTTTAGTAAAGGAGGAGGGACTGGTGACTGTGACGGCAGGTGGGTTTTCGATTGATTTATCTTGCCAGAGATGGGGAGCCACTGAAGAATTTTGGGCAGGGCGATAGAGCAAAAAGGGTAAATGGGAAGAAATGGGAGAATGAGGCTGCTGGGATTCCTGAGAGCCAAGAGAGCCCTGGCTGGCTAAAGCCCCGCCCCCCCCCTTCATTCAGTCATTCAAATAGTTACCGAGGACCTGCAGGGTACCAGGCAGAATTCCAGGAGCTGGAAGTCGCTCAGTGAGCAGGACTGGAAAGGTCTCTGTTCTAAGCGCAGAAACTGATAGTAGATACAAAAGTGAGCAAGCAAGGAAGTATCAGATTAGTGCTTCTTGGAAAATTAAACCAGGTGATAAAAGAGTCCCTGAAGCACTGTTCCTCCTCCCCGCCCCCGCCCACCCGAATATTCACCGAGCCTTCTCTAGATCTAACTTAGGTTTCCCTAAGAGGCTCTGCTCCTAGGGGGGGAAAAATCTCTAGGGTAAATAATTAACTCAGCTCTCTGGGTGCTTCCAGTAAACCTTGCCTGCGTGGGGATAGTCAGACCTAAGTCTTCTCCAGGGCCTGGTCAGTTTGTAATCTTTGCTTCGGGACCCCGGATTCTGCTACAAGTATCATGTACAAGGCTAGGGGAAGGTCACACCAACCTTGAGACCTTTCCTGATCCTTGTTCCCATGGTAACGTATGACGTTCCCTCTCGGCAACACCCCCCTCGTATATATATCTCTTTTAGAAGGGAAACATTTGATAGCGTGGTCGAAATCATCTACTCCTCTCCTCTGAAAGGTGCAAACTTTGAAAACACAACCGCCGCTTCTGTCAGGAGCGTCTGGATTCCCCGCCCAAGCCTCGGGGCGGGGGTGGGAGGACGCTGGTTGGGGAATCCTCGGGGCGGAGGTCCCTAGGGCGGGAGCTGGACCACTAGGGCTCTAAGCGTATCAGAGCTCCTCAGCGCCAAGGGGATGCGAGCCAAGAACAAAAAACCAAACGTTGTAGTATGTAGCGAAGAGGTTAGGGACAGAGAAAGAGGATTTCCCAGTGTGCACCCACGGTCTTCCCCGAGTTTGACACATTTACTCACCAGGAAGTTTTTTTTTTTCCCCAAAGAGTTTTTTCTTTTTCGTTTTTTGTTTTTTTGTTTTGTCTTGTTTGAATTACGAAAAGTTTCAGAGACACAGGAAAGTTCTCTCTCTAGTTTTAGGGAGATATAGTGAAAGCCCCAGGGGGGCCTTTCTGATTTTTGCCCAGCTTCTCTGGACTGTTTCATAGTCATAGTTCACCCTCTGGGGACTTTAGCAGTCAGTGATGACTAAATTAGGGCCCCTGCTCCGAGGAGTTTTTAATTCTGGTTGGGAGGAGAAGATGCTAAGGAAAATGATCTCCTCCTCCTCCTCCTTCTTTTTTTTTTTTTTTAGCAGTTTACACCTCAGGTGCTTTTACATTCCTAATGCCGTTAAAATGATAAACTCAAAGCGCAAAGGAAATTTAGAGATTAACTGGGGGTTGAAGGGGAGAGGCAAATACCTGCCATATACCCCGCCACTTTCTATGTTCCTGCCCATGGTAGACATTGCTAATCGATCACTCATTCATTATTATCACTTATTTATTGGCCATCCTCCAAGTTCCACATGTTATATCAGGAATACAGCAAGAAACCATACAGACTTGTTTGCTACCCTTATGGACCTCCAAGGGGGAGAGAGACATTAAACAAATCATTACATGCATGGAAAGTGTTTTAAAAAGGCAGAGTGTGAGGGCAGACAAGGGCATCACATATCTGGAGGTAACCTGGGGGTGGAGTGGGGTCAGGAAAGGCCTCCCTGAGGAAGTGATGTATAAACTGAGGTCTAGAGGGTAAGGAAACTGAGTTTCTCCAAGGGTGGAAAAAGAAGCATTACATGCTGTTTATGGAAGGCGACATGGGTCACCGCATGCTCCATGGCTAAATGAGAGGGTATGGATACTAAATGGGGGGATAGTTGTCTGGAGAGAACCAGAGGTTGGTTTAGCCAGGCCTTGGAAGAAGAACCAGAGAGGGCTGGAAGGTCAGATTGAGCAAAGGTCTGATTTATTGTTTATCCACTCCCTTCCTAGTGTAGTATGCCCTCAGGGGCTAGTAAAAAAAAAGACTTTATAAATTATTGGCTGTCTACTAAGAAGTGGCAATTCTCATGATTCTCCCATGTTCCTTGTAAGATAAGTATAATTTTTCCAGTTTTACAGATTAAAAAAAAAAAAGGAAAAAAAAGCCTGTGAGGACTACAGACACTTGATGAACTTGGCCACCAAGTAGGCAACAGAGTTAGGATTTGAGCAGCTGCACTTTCCACGACTACTCACTGTCCTAAAATTTCCAGACTGGGGTTGCTCTAAAAGCAATCAAATAAAACTTGGAAAGCGACAGAGAGCTTTAATTTCAAAATATTACCGGGGGAAAGGGTGGGCAGAGATGCTCCAGGTCACTGAACATCAAGCCGCAGAGGAGCGTGTGGAAGAAAGCGAGGGGTGGTAGAGGGAGTGTGGGGAGGAGAGCGGGAGTCAGAAGGCTTGAGAAGTGCGTCCCTGGACTCCTCCATGACTGCGCTACCGGGAGTTGCCCTGCTCTAACCACTACCCGGCCCGGTTAATCATTTCCTGACCTTCCTTCCCCCTTTCGCCCTGCCCGCAGGATTGCCACATCAGCCTCCCCCTTTCCCCTGCTCGCCTCCTGGCCCTCCAGCTCCTTCGCCGGGTTTTACAAGAAGCCCCAACTTTGAGGCAATATTGGTAATAGCCCCTGACGTCCTCAAGGCGGTTCCCCAGAGGTCGAAGGCTAGCTGGGGCGGGGTGGGGGGCGGTTATGCCTCCCCAAGCGGCCCCTTAAGGATTGCACTGTCCCTTTTTCCATAAAGAGGTCAAAGAGCCGGGGATCCAGTCCCCGCACGGATTAACCAATTACAAACTCAGTTTCCCTCAGGCCAAAAAGAGTACGGCAACAGCGGCTGGCAGTGGTGCAAGGTTTAAATGAGATATTGTGTGTAAAGGGCTTGGCTAGAAGTCAATAGTGGGTGTTTAACACCTGTTGAATCCCTTCCCTTTTTATCACCTGGTAATTCGGACTTCGCGCTCAGCAAACCTTCGCTCACAAATATCTCACTTGAACCTACACTGGTGAGTGAGGTCTGAAAAGTCCAACCACGTGCTCCACGTAACGCAGATGGTGAGTCACAGTGAAAAGATTTGATCTCAGATTCATCGGCGCCCCCGAGGGCCCACCCACGTAGTACCCAGGTGGCTGGCTGAAGGCCACGTGTTCAGGACCTGTAAGTGGGTCAGTATTGCACCTGTCGCAGGGAGCCCAACACTAAATCGGGACTGCTCTCGGACCGAGGCAGCCCGCTGGGCCACCGGAAGCCGGTAACTTAACCTCTCTGAGCTTGTGTTTTCATGTGTAAAATGGGACCCTTAGTGCCTGTTGCCCGAGTGGTTTTATTTTCTTTTTCACACTTTTATGAGTGGCTAGATTTTCTACCACAGTGTCGTCAGACCACCACACCACACGCAGGATCGATCAGTCTTCTCTGAGAGCACTCCTTCCGCCACGGTAAATGCAGCGGACCTGTCCCGCGTGCCGGGGCTTGGCGCCCCACCCTTACCGGTGGGGTGGGGGGGATGGAGGCAGAAGCCGCGGTCGCCCCGTGCGGCGGAATTGGGGAGTCATTCCGGAACGCAGCCTGAATCTCTGGGCCACCCGCCCGCACGCTCGGGGACCCCACCCGGCGGGAGTGGGCGAGGGCGGGGCCTGTCTGGGGGCGGGGCAGGGCTGGCCAGGGAAGACGGAAGCCTTCCGCCAGGGGGTGGCGGTAGAACCCGGATCCCAGAATTCCACGTTCTTCGGAGCGGGCCTTCTGGAGACGGTGGGTGGGAAAACCCGGCGCCCGGAAGCCTTTGCTTTCTTTGACGCAAGGGCTCGGGACGCAGCCGCCGTCGGCCGAGCGCCCGGCGAGGAGCGACCCCAGACGGAGCCTTCGGAGCCCCTCCGCCCACACGTCTCCAGGTCCCCGAGCCTCGGTCTTCCTCGTCGCCCTACTCGTGGCCATGGAGTGTCCGCACCTCAGCTCCAGCGTCTGCATCGCTCCGGACTCAGCCAAGTTCCCCAACGGCTCCCCGTCGTCCTGGTGTTGCAGCGGTGAGTGCGGCCCCGGGGCGGCCCTGCCGCGCACCCGAGGCCCCGGCCTCGCGGGGCCTGCCGTCTAGGGGCCGCGGGCGGGCGGCGCGCGGACCCGGGAAGGGGTGAGGGCGAGCCGGGCCTGGAGGCTGAGGAGGAGTACGCGGTGAGGCGGGCTCGGGCGGGCGCGGCGGGTGGAGCGGCGGCGGCTCCTTTGTTTCCCGCGGCCCGACGGCCAGACCGGCTGAGGAGAGGCCCGAGAGGGGCGGGAGCCAGCGGGGGCCACGAGCGCGTGGGGGCAGCGGCGGGCGGGGATCCAGGCAGGCAGCTGCCCCCCCCGCCCCGCCATGCTGGGGACTGTGCTCGGCCCGGGTGCGGGGCTATGGGGGCGGGTGTCCGGCCCCCACGATGCGGCCGCACGTGTGGCGGGGCCCGGCTTGCGTCCCCCTCGGACTGACGAGAAAAGCGCCGCTCTCCCCGCACAGCTTTGTCTGGGCTGCGGGGCGCGCTGGGCCCCTTCGCCGCTTCCTCGGCCCCGCTTCCTTTCGTTTCCCTTCGCTTCCCGGCAGGCTCGGGCAACTCGATCCACGCCAGGTGGGAGCCCTCAGCCGGGAGAGGCGCTCGGAATTCGGAACTGGGGCGGCGGAGGTCGGAGTCTTTCATCAGCCAGGGAGGGTGAAGTTTGAAGACAGGCTGCAGGCTAAAAAGCTCAGGAGGCTGAGCCAGCAGCTGATTTGGAGGGACGGCTCGAGTTGCCGTTCAGATGTTTTGGGTTGTCTGAAATTGGGTTAGGATTCCCAGGTTCATGTGCTGTAGAACAGTTATTAGGTTCATGTAATGCTTTTGCGTTACTTCAGCATCTTAACTCCTTTGGCTGGGCTCTTCGGAAGCCCCAGTGCCCTCTTATTGTCTGCTCTAGCGACTTAGGATCGCACCAGCCACACTGCTTTGATTACTTCCTGGTAGGGCCCTGGTGCCGCCGCTAGAGTCTTTGTTTATTAGCTTTGAGATGATCAATGGTAGCTTGAGGTGTAGTGTAAAATTTGAATTGTGCATTTCAAAAACCTTAAGTTCATTTGAAGAAATAAAGGAAAAGAGCAATGGTAGGATTTAGGTGTGTGGCATTTTTCGTTGCGGTTTGGAGCTGGGAAGGTAGTTTGGAGAATGCCTTAACACTTTTGACAGGTTACTTCTTAGATGGTGATTATGTCCTTGGAGAGAAACATCGGCAGCGCCACAAAGAAACAAGTATTCTACAGTTAGGAATAGAAATAACTGCAGTTTTTTGAAGCTCTCAGAGGTTTGATGCTTTGCTTGGCTTTGTAAAGTCAGATTATCTTTTTCTGCGTGAAGCCTTTAAAGGTTAACTGGTTAATTGGTTTTACAGTGCAGTATTGCAATTTTTTTTATGAGGGTGCAGAAACCTGTATAAATTAGCTCTCACGTAAAAATTTATCTTCCACAGTGAACGTTGAGTATGGAAAAACAAATAAGGTGTATCAAATTGCTTTTCAAATTGATTGGGGGTTCCGTAGCTATAATTGTAGCTATAGCTATGGTGCTAAAACTGTAACTTTTAATTTTTTTCCCCAAGAGATTTAAAAAAAACCAACAAATGACCGAAGTAAACACTAGGAAGAGCATATCTCATGAGGAATGATGTTCTTGCTCATCTGTATACTTCAGGGATACTAAGGGGACAGCGCGCTACTGGCTTTAGGTAAACTCACATCAGATTTAAAGATGGCCTTACTGGGCAAAAGCATCTAAAAAAGGAAGAGAGTTTATGCAAGTGGCAGATATCCTGTTGTGAGTCAATCTTGCCTTTGTCAGTCAGGGATTCCACTTGACTGTGGAAGAGTGCAGAAAACTGAGTGTCTCTTGAGGAACTTAAAGTAAAATGGAACATAACTAAGAGACTTTTGCTGATGGCAACAGCAAACTAGTATTTCTAGCGGTAAGGATGGGGTCATTTCTCTCCCAGGAGAAGGATGGCGTCTTTGCATCTTACAACAAAGTTTTTTTCTGACATCGGTATACAAGGGTGGTTAGTCATGTGGTTGGATTTGTAGAACCAATATAGCTCGTTTAACAACTTTATGTGGCTTTTTTTTTCTGTCCATATTTTGTGAATTGAACCCATTTCATGTGGGCTCCCATTTTAACCTGTTGGCACCTATTCTTGATATAATTTCGTATTGTATTGAGCTTGATCTTGTTCTTGCCTGTTTCAGTGATTAAATGATTAGTAAATTTGTGAGCTCTTAACTAATTCATCATCTTGGAGGAATATGTATTCTGGCATTTATTCCCTAACACTCTTGAATTGCTTTTTCTTTCTTTCTTTCTTTTTTTTTTTTTTTTTTTTTTTTGGAGTAGTGGACCAAAAGGGTAGCCAGTGTGTTGAATAATGCTGTGACCGGGTATTGAGTCTGATTACGTTCTTATTAAGGAGGGAAGAAAAAAAAAATCCCTGTTTTGGCAGTAGGACAATAAAAGTAATGCCCTTGCCTTGTTTTCTTTGGGAGCCTGCAATTACACCACGGTGAAACAGCCTTAAGGCAAACAAGCAAATTGCAAAAGGCCAACATCCTAGGCTCTCCTAGTTAGCAATACATCCTTGGACAAGTAGTTCTTTATCTTTTGAGCATCAGTTTCTTATGTCATCTGTAAAAAAAAGAGTAAACTTCACATTTACTTCACAGGTTGCTGCTAAGACGAACAAAGTAATTTTTTTGTGAAGATGTTGGGAAACTCTTGTAACACTATGGAAGTAATAGGTGGCATTACAGGCCAGAACATTTTTATAAATAGGACTCCTCATACTTAAATATGTAAAGGCCCTTAAATAGGGCCTAGGACAGACTGGCTTTATGCCGAATTATGCTTGCAAGGAGATATATTACTCAACAAGATTAGGGGGTGTAAGAAGTAATTATACTTCGGCATTGACTTGAGCTTCTTATCTATGGAAGGCACTGTGTGTTAGGTTATGTAATTGTGTATTGCAGTGCTTCTCAAGCTTTTTGTTCTCAGGACCCCTTTATACCTAAAACTTATTGAGAACTCAACCTTTGTATGGCTTGTATCTATTGATATTTGCTGTACTAGAATTAAAACAAAAATTTTAAATGTATTTTACTTAATCATTTACAAATAACAGTAATTTGTTACCTGTTAATAGAGATAATGGTTTATAGAAAATAACTATACTTTTCAAAACAAAAATTTTATGAGAGTGGCATTATTTTACATTTCTGCAACTCTGTTGTTTAGCTTAATAGGAAACAGCTGCATTTTCATATCTTCTTCTGCATTCAGTCTCTTGAGGTATCATACATCATGTAGACTCTGGAAAACTCCACTGCACCCTTGTGAGAGAATGAGGGTAAACAATATAAGTAACATCTTAATATTATTCATGAAAATGTTTGACTACACATACCGCCCCCAAAAGGGTTTTGGAAACTCTTAGGGGTCCAGGCCCACACTTTGAGAATCTACTAATATACATCTGTAGTAGCAGTGAAGGATAACTGCTCTAATTAAAATAGCTTTAAAAAATTAGAGAAATCCTAAAGGCTAGCAACATGTATGTCTTTGCAGAGACTTACAGAGTTTTTAAAATACATTAGCTGGGAACAGATCTAGTTCTGTTGGGGTCATCCATCCTCTCAAAAAAGTTACAGTCTAGGGGTGTCTGGGTGGCTCAGTGGGTTAATGCCTCTGCCTTCGGCTCAGGTCATGATCCTAGGGTCCTGGGCTCTCTGCTCAGCAGGGAGCCTGCTTCCTCCCTCTCTCTGCCTGCCTCTCTGCCTACTTGTGATCTCTGTCTGTCAAATAAATAAATAAAATCTTAAAAAAAGATTTAAAAAAAAGTTACAGTCTAATCTAGTTGGTGAGAGACAGGAAGCTAACAGGTTAGTAGATAAATCCATGTTGTGGTTTAAGGTAAATGTTGAAAATAGCAATTTCCTAATAAGGTAAAAACTGATTTATGTCTAATCTTTGCTAAAGGCATTCTCATTTTTAGTGAAAATTTTTAACTAAAACTGGGACATTCTCTCAAGATTTTTGTTATGTGCACATACCAGATGTTATTTTCAGAAGCTGGAGACTTGGGCATTTCTTATTTTTGTGGGTAGAAGGACTGAACCAGTGGTAAAATACAGGGGAAAGAACACAAATTTTTTAAAATGATGCCCTAAACACAACTGTTTTAATAACTAAAGAAAGCCAAAGAATAAGCATTTGGACCTCAGGGGTTTGTGTGAAATAAAATAACCGATTAAATTGGAGATATTCTAATAGCATAGGCATGAGAATTTTTCCTGATTAATTCTTCGAAGAACTGAGAATGCCTCTTTAATTTTCCAGTAAACAGTTGCCCTCACATTATTCTACCCGGGGAAAGTAAATATAAAAGAAGTAAATGGTCTGCAGTTTGGGGTGGATATTAGAGATAATTAGAGATAATTCTGCCTTTTTTTTTTTGACACTCCATTTAGTAAGCTGAGGGGCTATTGATCCTTGCCAATGGTAATAAATATGTAATTTGTAGTAAAGCTTGTGATAAAGGTGAGAAATTTAGTAATTTAGCTTGTAGCTTGATCCAGTGGTAGGTTATTTTGTGTCATATTTCTCTCACAACCCTTCATCTAAAAAAGACTCTTGACCAGTAGATTATGTTTTCTAAATAGGATCAGTCATTTGTTCATCCTTAGGTCACATGCATTTACTGCTTTTTGGGAGCACTGTTTGAGGTATTTATTAGGCGCTTAACATGTAACAAGACACTCAGTAAATATTTGCTTAATGAATGAAGGAACTTTTCTTCCATTTAGATCATGGCTGAAGTGGCCTTAAACTTCCATGCTGAAAATAAACACAAAGGGAACTTTCCCTTAGAATGCTTTCACCAGTCCTTTCTCCCAGTATTTTCCTCCGTAACATAAACTTTGACTGGATTATGAGCAAGTGGCCTTCTGCAATGTTACCACAATGAAATTGAATTCTTTTGACATTCTTTGTTTATAGATGGGCAGGTGAACATTTTAGTGTATATGTGGGTGGGACAGTTAAAAATCAATGGACAGGTGACACTTTATCACATTAATTCTGCAGTTTAACATTTGAATTTTATATATACTTTTCCGAAGAACTTAAACTTCATTGGTAATAATTGTAACCTTAGGTCAAATGTAATTGTTTTTCTAGTTTTCTGGCAGTGCTGCCTCTTCCCCCCCAGAACCTTAAACCAGCCTCAGCAAAGTCTCTAAATACTTGGTGGTAGATGTGAAAGATCTAGAGTTTAGAATGTGCTCCATGTGTTTGTTTGAAGAGGCTGTAGTCTAGGCATTGAGCCTAACATTTTGCTGTTGTGAAGTTTTGACACATTGATCAGAAGTTATTTTCTAAATGGCATTCTTAGTAGTATACAAAGAATATCCTTCATGTCCAAAGCAGAAGTAAGGATGGAGTTGAAGGGAGTATGTGAACTCTTTATTTAAGTTTCCCATTATTCATTTATTTTCAAAATAATTCCTTCTCATCATTGTTTGCTTTTATAAGATTAGCCTTAGGCTTTTATAACATCCTACTTTTCCCCCAATTTATGCAGTTTCCTTCTTTACTGGAATTTAATAGATTCATTTTTGGATTGTTGAAACTGGATTTAGAAATACGTTTTGTAGTATTTGTAGCTCAGTAAGCAGAATAGTGAGTAATTTAGCTTGTAGCCCAGTGAGTAATTTAAATTCCTGTTTTAAAATTTAATTGAGTACCTCTTCCATCAGGGAGTAATTTACATGTACATTTTCTCCTAACTTTGTTTTTTCTTTCTTTTGGAGCTTTTCTCTGTTTCTTGAGCTATTTTATATATTTTTCCTTTTTTTTTTTTTTAAAAAAAAAGTGTTATTTCCCTTTGATTAGTCTGCAGTTTCCCCCCCCAACCTACCAATGGGTTTTGTGTTCAACCTAGGCCTTGGAATAGAGTTGGGTAGGTACTTTATCAGTGCTTGAAGTGGAAAATGTATACAGCTTAATGTATTTTAGTGTTTCATGTTTATTCATAGCTCCTTTAGACATTAGAGCAACTGCATTCTGGGTGTTTTAATAGAGCTTTCCTGGACAGATGGCTTAGAAGGCTGTACTTAGATTCTCAGCAGGGGCTAGTACTTTTTGGAGGATATATTTGTCATGAAGTTTACCTTGATTGACAGTTTAGAATGGTGAGAATAGCATTAATATCAGTAACAGCTTCTTCATCTTACCTAGAATTTTTTTGTGCCAGGACCTCTCAGGGTGCTCTGTGATTCATAAGTCTGATTTGAGAATGTCGATAAGGGTAGGTATCTTTTTTAGATCAAAAGGAAATTTACCTAAAACTTGTTCATTGCCATTGTATCCTGAAATCTTTTGGGATTTTGAATGATCTTTGGCTTGAAAACTTGTATGTAGAGATCATCTTTTAACTGCTGTGAGTCTGCTGATTTTAGTATCTATAGTAATTCCAGATGTTTCCTCATCTATTAGTTTTACTGAGTAGGAGGAGAATGGAGAACAACATAAAGTAACTTCAAAGAAGTTTTGCTAACGTTTAATCCTGACTAATTTAATTAACTGCCCATCCTTGTAGTTTTTCTTGTTTTATGGATTGTGAAACTGAGACAAAGATTAAGAGAGTTGCTTAAGATGCTTGGGGGTATTAGAGATAGCCCAAAGCTTAGACTCAAATACCATTCAAACCATACTTTTAGCTTGCCTTTTAAAAAGCAGGGTCTTTATTTTGTCATCCGGTAACTTAGTGCTTAATAATTTAAAGGATTTCAAATGTTTGGACACATGTTTAAAATAATTCCTTTGAACATTTTGACATGAAAATATGTTTTAAATTCCACAATTTGAAAATAATTTTAAAATTCTGTATTTGATTAGTAGTTCCTCTCCCTGTTTATTGATTAAAGTACAGGCAAGTTGGAACAAGATTGGTAATACGGTTGGAAGAAAACTGCTGTTTTTGGAATTTCTTAACTTTATTATAGTTCACAGATCTAATTTTTTTTGTTGGCTGAAATTCATACTACTTTAGTTCAGATATAAAACGAGCTTTCTCAATGTAGCTATGGATAAAATGCGGTTAGCTTTTGGTTCTTTTTAAAATGTGCTTCTGTTCTTGACGTTGCTCCTTCTCATTTTTAAATTTTTGTTTCTAGGAGAGGAGATTCTTCTTGGAGATAGTTTTCTTGTGGGATGGGGAAGGGAGGGAATTCTTGAGATAGGGAATTTTGCTTCTGGTAGCTCAGAGGTTATTTGAATCTTTGCTTTTAGGCCAATGTACTTTGTTGATTCCATTTAGTTATATTCTAAGATTTTCCGGGTGTATTTCTTGTAAAAGTTAATTATAGTCTTTAGAGTACAAAGTTTAAAACAGATTTCCCTCTCTTAAGTACTGACAAGTAATGTATGTGTGCTGGTTATAGATGCATAAAATGCAGATGAGCTTAGAGAGGCAATTTCACATTTTGAAAACTATTCTTGAAATTAAACTTGGACATTAAAAAATGAAGTTTATAGTTATCTTAATGTTTGTGTGAGCTGAGTGCTTCATGATTAATAAATGCTAGGTGAGAATTGAGAGTTTATTTTTAAAGATTTATTTATTTTGGAAGAGTGCACACAATCAAGCTTGGAGGGGGAGGGACAGAGGAAGAGGGTCTTAATCAGACTTTGTGTTGCACTGAGCAGGAAGCCCCACTCAGGGCTCCATCATAGGACCCTGAAATCAGGACCTGGGTGGAAACCAAGAGTGGGCACTCAACTGACTGAGCCACCCAGGCGCTCTTGAGAGTTTATTTTTATGATGAATAGCTCATGTGTTTGAAAAGATATAATCTACTGGATTTTACCTGAAGACTTTGTATTCTGCTTTAGGATTAAATAGCTCTCTATCAGTGGGCTGTTTTCCATTTTGAGTAGACGTTCAGTCTTGATATTTTTTCTTTGCTGTAGTTAGGTTTAAGGTAGCTCTATAGAAATCTGCTTGCCTGTTTATCCTTGACCCACCTTGAAGACTCTTAATGTTATAATAGACTGTTCTTATACTATCTCATCACCAGGAAGAGCCAGCTGGTGATTAATTATCATATTCCTGCAGGTTTAATTTAACTGACTGTAAGATGCTGCACTTACTGTTTTAGCTTCTTTAAATTTTTGTCCTTACTGACCATGCTCAGATTTTCTTTTTTAAATAGTAGATTATTATCCATTCCTTTGTTTTGAAAATGTGTTGCACAATATTAAGATGGTAATGTTTTAAGCAAAGTTTTTGAAGATCATACTGCTATTTCAAGGAAACAATTTTTGCCGTAGAATGTTTCCCTGGGAATATTGATAGATAACATGTTAGAGAAATGCTCTCATATAATACTTTTTTTTGAAAAGAACTATTTAAAACTTAGAGTCTCTGGGACTAGTACTTAGGTTATTGATTGAAGATTTTTAATTTTAGTTCCACACAGTAAAATGTCCCTTGATTTAATCAAGATTAACTCTAGATTCCACCTGAATTATTTTGAAGGTTAATTGTGAGAGGCATTAACATTGGACAAATTGTTCTGTACCAGCTAAGGACTCAAGCTTCACCTTGTATGTGTGCAGTAGCTCCCAGATCTCAACATTCATGACATGAGAATTTAATTCTGAGAGCTTTATGTACTATATCAGTTTAATTTCAGATATTTTAAATGCTTTGTGTGTAGTCTTTTCGGAACCTCATTTAAAAACATTTTTAGGCAGCGCCTGGGAGGCTCAGTGGGGTAAAGCCTCTGCCTTCGGCTCAGGTCATAATCCCAAGGTCCTGGGATCGAGCCCCTCATCAGGCTCTCTGCTCAGCAGGGAGCCTGCTTCCTCCTCCCCCTCCTTTCTCTGCCTGCCTCTCTGCCTACTTGTGATCTCTGTCAAATAAATAAAATCTTTGAAAAAAAATAAAAGCACTTTTAGGCTTTTGTGTTTTTTTTTCTTTGAATAATTAATAGATATTTTGGGGGAAATGTGGGTCAGATTTTAAATTTGTGTCTACTGATTGTAAAAAAAAAAATTCAGGCTCTTGGTTTTTGTTAAAAATTACAACAGCCATAAGAGTTTTCGGGTTCCTCTTTTCTGTAATATTCGTTATCTAGCCTGTTAAGCAGAGATAAGTATGTGCCCAATTTATATTTTTTCTTTCCATTTCTTCATAAATAGTCACATTGACTTCAGGTCAATAAAGAGTTTCCTAGCACACCAGTAAATACAAGTGTGGTATTCTCCACCCCCATGGCTTTGCGCTTTCCTTTATTATATTATCACACACAAAAAAAGGAGGAGAGTCATACAATGCAGACATTAAATCTACTGTTCACTGAGTAAAGTCTTTGATAATGAGAGGTTCCTAAACTTTTTATTTATTTATTTATGGGAGGGAATGCTTCATTCATATATATATGAATCTTATATTGCATATACTTGCTATTGTTTTGAAATAATAGTTGTGTGATATTTACATTTATGACCTGATTATTTCTTTTGAAGATGCTGCTACTGTTTAACCATGGATTTGTTTACTCAGGCTGTTGCCAAAAGTATGGAATAGTGTCAGACCTTGCTATATTAAATAAATGGAAATATTGGATGTTAGAATTATTCTTAAGTGATCCATGGCTTTTGTTTTCATTTTGCATAATCTGCTTTGTAGGGGAAGTTATTTTTGAAGCAATATAAACTCTTGGTGATTTTTCTATAGTTATTTGTGTTTGGTCTTCCAGAGGCAGAGTGGCCCATTTGACTTTGATTTGGTAATCTGCCTTGGCTTTAGTAGTTTTAAGCCTCCTCCTCACTACCCTTTCCCCTCATTTGGAGTTAGAGGCACAGTTCCAGTATTTACTTGAAGGCTGGTAGAGTAGATATAGCATAATAATTTCATTAGGTTTTTCACCAAAGTAGGTCTGAAGAAGTCAGATTTGTGATTACTGTTTTGGGGATTATGTAGTTTCACATACATTGTTTCCATATGTTGTTTTCATTTCATGTTGAAAAGTGATTTCAGAAATTTCAAAATAGAATAAAATGCTTGAGCCATTGAGGAGACCAGCCTTATGGATCAGAATTTGCCTCTATGTGGGAAGTCAGCAGGACCAGATGCTCTCTCTTTTCTAGCTCTCTAGGTAACTGGATCTGTTAATATATAGATGACACATTTTGGCCAGTTTTGAAATTACATTCTGTAGTAAAGGACACATACCATTAGCCCAGCAAATTCTGCTTGTAGTACACAGGGAATTCAGTTGGTGCCTAGCATACCTCAAATGATAAACTGCTATTGTAATTTTTATGCCAAGTGAGAGATTTTTAAAAAACTCTTTAAAATATTTTATTTATTTATTTGTCAGAGAGAAAGATAGTGTGGGGGGGCGGGGGTGGCAGGCAGAGGGAGAAGCAGGCTCCCTGCTGATTGAGGAGCCTGTTGCGGGCATCAGTCTCAGGGCCCTGGAATCATGACCTGAGCTAAGGCGGATGCTTAACCAACTGAGCCACCCAGGCGTCCCTGAAAAATTTTAATTCCAGTATGGTTAACATACAGTTTTATACTAGTTTCAGATACACAATACAGTGATTCAGCACTTCCGTATATCACCCAGTGCCATGTAATAGATTTTAGACGTATTTTTTTTAAGATGAAAAAAATGATGTGGGCAATTGCATGAACTGATAGGATTTTATAATTTTAAAGATTAATTCATGGGGTGCCTGGGTGGCTCAGTGGGGTTAAGTGTCTGACTTCGGTTCAAGTCATAATCCCAGGGTCCTGGGAGTGGGCCCTGCATCAGGCTCCCTGCTCAGCTGGAAGCCTGCTTCTCCCTCTTTCTACCTCCTCACCCCTGCTTGTGCTCTCTCTCTCTCTCTCTCAAATAAATAAATAAAAATCTTAAAAAGATTAATTGATGTTTTCAAAAAGTAATACATAGACACAGTTAAGTGATCATATCAGAAGGTTTATTTATTTATTTTTTTAAAGATCATGACCTAAGCTGAAGGCAGATACTTAACTGACTGAGCCACCCAGGTGCACCAGTATCAAAAGGTTTAAAACACAGCAGCGATTTCCCACCCCTTCACCTTCAGTTGTACTGTCCACAGACAACAACACTAAGGTCTATTTAGTTTTCTCTCTCATGCAGGTAAAAGCCTGTATACTTTTTTAAAAGGTTTAATTTAATGTATTTATTTGAGAGTAAGCAAGAGCAAGCAAGAGAGAGAGAATTTAAAAAAAAAAGATTTTATTTATTTATTTGTCAGAGAGAGGGAGAGAGAGAGAGCACAGGCAGACAGAGTGGCAGGCAGAGGCAGAGGGAAAAGTAGGCTCCCTTCCGAGCAAGGAGCCCGATGTGGGACTCCATCCCAGGAGACTGGGATCATGACCTGAGCCGAAGGCAGCCGCTTAACCAGCTGAGCCACCCAGGCGTCCCGAGAGAGAGCGTTAGTGGGAGGGTAGGGTCAGAGGGAGAGGGAGAAGCAGACTGCCTTCAGAGCAGGGAGCCCAGTTCAGGGTTCCCTCCCAGGACCCTGAGATCATGACCTGAGCCAAAGGTAGATGCTTAACTGACTGAGCCACCCAAGTGCCCCAATACCTGTAAACTTCTAAGTAATACACTCTTATTTCTTTAAAATTTATCACTTTTAGGCTTTATCCCTTCACATCTTGCTGTGGTAAATAAGGACATTAATGTTTGTACCATCCTCCCTTCTGCTCCCTTTTCCAGTTCTCAGTATAACTCGATTACAGGTTTTGGTTGACATGGAGATTATTTTTTCTTGAATTTTATTTTTTCTTGAGTTAATAATTGCCTTTTTATTTTTAATTTTTTTTAAGATCTTATTTTTGAGTAATCTCTGCATTCAGTGTGGAGCTCAAACTCACAACCCTAGATATCCAGAGTCGCATGCTTTACTAACTGAGCCAGTCAGGTGCCCCAATAATTGCCTTTTTAAAAAAGTTTACCTTCTACATATTTGCTCCTAAATATACTTACAAAATCTGTTGTATGTCTATGAATATTATTTTTCAAGCACTTAAGTGTATAGATAATCTCTTAGTGCTATTTTTCCCTGCAACACCTCCTTTCCAGACTCCTCTTCCTCCAATTTGAACTAATTGTTCTCTAGGCCTATTGGACAGTTTTTAATCCTCTAATTCCCTTGCTATTCTCTTGTATTAGATCTCTCATTTCCTGGATCTCATGTCTTTCTCTTTGTTAATTTATTAGCCTGTTTTGCTGTAGTATATCATCCCACTCCCTTCTAATAGGAGGCAGATTTTTGACCCTATGCAAGTCTGACACTTTTATTCTAATTTTGTATTTGATTGCTTGACAACTATAGAATATTAGACAAGATTTTTCTCTTAGATGTATGAAAGTGTTGTTCTTTTGTTTTAGGCTTCCAGTATTGCTGTTGAGAAACCTGATGCCATTCTGATTATTGTGCTTTCATATATTATATATCCTTTTATTCTTTCTCTTGGAAGCTTTTAGGATATTCTTCTTAGTTTTCTGAAATCTCACAGTGATGTGTGTTGTCATGTGTAGTTTTTCTTCTATTGTGATGGGTACTCAAGGGGCCTTTCAGTCTCTATGTTTGATAGCACACTTAATCTTTCCATACTACATCTCTTAATTTGTTCTTTTTCCTATTTGGGACTCCTATTAATTGAATGTTAGGTGTCCTAGGTAGAACTTGCACTTTTCTTATCTTTTTATTTCTTTGCCTTTTGGTTTTAGTTTTGAGATATTTCCTTGATTTTTTCCTCCTCACGCCTTCCATTGAATTTGGATATTTAATCATATTTTTAATTTTCAAGAACTTTTGCTTATTTTTCTGATCATTGCTTCTTCCTATATCCATTGCTATTGTTTTGCAGTATTTTTTCCCATTACTCCAGGGCTTTACAGTTTGTTTGTTTTAAAGTTTTTCTGTGCTCCCTGCATTGTTTCTGCTTCCTCTGGATTCCTCTTTTTCTTTTGTTTCATTTTGTTTTCAGTGTCTACACCCAATGTGGGGCTCAGACTCAATGACCCCGAGATCAAGAGTCCCATATTCTACCAACTGAGCCAGCCAGATGCCCCTTCCTCTTTTTCTTTTTAAAATGATTCTCTCCAGGCTCCTGGGTGGCTTACTTGGTTAAGTGTCTGCCTTTGGCTCAGGTCATGATCCTGGAGTTCTGGGATTGAGTAGTCCTGTGTCATCAATTCTCTGCTCAATGGGGAGCTGCCTTCTCCCTCTGCCCTCATCCTCCTTGTGCTCTCGCGTGCTTTTTCTTTCAAATAAATAAATGAAATCTTAAAATTATTCTCTCATACTAGAGATTTTTTTCAAGGATTTGTCTTCATATGAGTGAGGCACTAAAAAGCTCTGTCCGTGGGCTTCACGGTGAGATGGGAGAACAGGCCGTCTTCTTCACTGGAGGTAGCACTGAAGATGTCTGTATGAGAACTTCTTTATCTCTGTTGAGTTTTCAGTCTTCCCTCTAGGGGCTGTACACCTGGCCACTGATATTCTGACATCAGGGTAGAGGAAGTTCCATGATTCAGTTGTTCCTTACAGCCCTTAGATCCATTGTTTTCAATCCTGTCCTTCCTCTTGCTGTCTGCTCTGCCCAGTGTCCCTAAGCCCAGAGTCACCTCCCACCTGCATTCTTCTCTGCTGGCAGTTAGGTTGTAACCTCCTTTGCACTACCAAGATTATTACTGCTCCTTTACCTTCTTCCTGGCTTCCAAAAACATGTTGAAATCTCGTGTGCTTTGATTGCCTCACATGTTCTCTTTATCCTTGTATCTGTTTAATTCCTTTATTGTCATTTTCATGGATGTTAGAAAGGAGAGGAGATAAGAGAGAAGTTGGTTTGCCATGTTTTATTTGCCATGTTTTATCTCTTTTTTTTGAGAGAGAGAATATGGGAGGGGGGATTGAGTTGGGGGAGGGGCAGAAGGAAATGGGGAGACAGAATCAATCCCAAGCAGGCTCCGCACCCAGCCCCAAGCCTGACCTGGGGCTCGATCCCACTGCTTTGAGATCACTACCTGAGCCATTAATCAAGAGTCAGTGCTGAACTGACTGAGCCACCCAAGCACCCCTTAGTGTCTTTTTTTTTTTTAAGATTTATTTATTTATTTATTTATTTATTTGACAGACTGAGATCACAAGTAGGCAGAGAGGCAGGCAGAGAGAGAGGAGGAAGCAGGCTCCCTGCTGAGCAGAGAGCCTGATGCGGGGCTCAATCCCAGGACCCTGGGATCATGACCTGAGCGGAAGGCAGAGGCTTTAACCCACTGAGCCACCCAGGCGCCCCCTTAGTGTCTATTTTTAAATGAAATATTTTAAATCAGTTTTAGGGCAAGACGCTTTGTCTTATCAAAAATGGTTCTAATTAGTTACATTCAGATAGTTAAATCATTAAGACTGAAATTTTGCATTACTCTATTTGAGTAAAAGATAAAACTCAGATTTACTTTCTCTTATGGACAGAGCAAAATAGTGTTGTTTTTATCAGAGTCAGCAGAAAGAGTAGGTAAACCAGAGAGTTTGACTCTGTTTAGGAAGCCAAATCACAAGCCAGACTTTGGATATGTAAAAGAAATGCAGTTGTAAGGTCATTGGACTACTGTAATTAATATGTTGTAATATTTTTACTGTATTAGTTCATTATCCATCAAGTTAGTGGAGTTAATGCTGGGTTCATAAAACTGTTTGCCTCTACACATTGATAATTTAAACTTTTCCCTTGTGTTTTGGTTTTTTAAAAAAAGTTCTTAATTAGAAATAAAGAATAAAATTTTTTAATCTCAAATTTTTATTTTGATATAATTCCATACTTAAAGAACCATTGCTAAGAACAGTACAGAGAACTCCCATCTACTCTTCTTTTCCCCAGGTTTTTATTTAAATTCCAGTTAGTTAACATTCAGTGTAATACTTGTTTCAGGTGTAGAATTTAGTGATTTATCACTTTTGTACAACAACCGGTGTTCATCACAAGTGCATTCCTTAATCCCCATCACTTATTTAACCCATCCCCCCACCAACTTCCCCTCTTGTCACCATCAGTTTGTTCTCTATAGTTGAGTCTTTACCTAGATTGACCAATTGTTAATATTTGCCCCATTTTTGTTATCATTTATGTACACATCCTCACTTTATGTATTTTCTTCGTGAGTAATTTGCAGGTAAAATACTCCTTTTCCATAAATACTTGTTTTTTCCCCCAAGAACAAGGAGTTTCTTTTCAGTAAACATAGGATATTGATAAAAGTCAGATATTTAATACTGATAGAGTAGTATTATCTAATGCATGTTCCATATTCAGATTTCTCCAGTTGTCCCAATAGTGTCCTTTATATATTTCCTTTATAGCAGTTTCCGCTTTGTGTTACAGCTGCCTGCCTCCTCCACCAGATCTAATCCAGGATCATGCATTTCATGATGTTTTGTTGTCATAATGGTTTAGACTCCTTTAATCTGGAACAGTTCCTTGGTTTTTATCTTTTACATCATGGTATTCTTAAATTCATTTTTAAAATTTTTTTAGAATTTATTTGAGAGAGAGGACAGGCACACACATGAACTGGAGGAGGGGCAGAGGGAGAGGGAGAGAAGCAGACTCCCTGCTGAGCCCTTCCTCAGGCTCCATCCTAGGACCCTGAGATCATGACCTTAGCTGAAATCAAGAGTCCCACTTTAAACCGACTGAGCCACCCGGATGCCCCCGAGATTGTGGTATTTTTTAAAGAATACAGGCCAATTATTTTTTATAAAATATACTTCATTTTGAGTTCTTCTGATGTTTCCTCATGATTTGATTCAGGTCATGCATATTTTTTTGGTAGGAATACTACAAAAGTAATGTGTTTTCTCAGGGCATCATATCAAGAGGTTTATGAGGTTGGTTTGTCTCATTTTTGGTGATGTTAACTTCAGATATTAAGGTAATATTTGCAAGGTTATTCCACTGTAAAGTTACTATTTTTCCCTTTGCTATTAGTAAGTATCTTGTGAGAGATACTTTGAGATTTTGTGTATATATCCTGTTCCTCACCAGGCTTTCACCCTATAACTTAACATCCATTGATGATTCTTGACTGAATCAATTATTACTAGGATAGTTGCAAGAAGTTGAATTTTTTTTTTAAGATGTTGAATTTTTAACTTGTATTTTTTCTAAATATATTAGTATTCTGTAAGGAAGAGCTTTCCTTTCCCTCCCACTTATTTCTTTATTCATTTATGGTATTAGTATGGACTCACAGATTTTTATTTTATTCTTTGATATCATTATTATTTTGAGGCCTGAATTATCATAGCTTTGGTTGGTGGGAGCGACCTAAGCTGGAATTTGGACATGTCCCTATTGTTCTTTGAGCTCTTTCTTTTGGACACAAGATACTCCAGGCTCATCTTGTACTCAGCCTACCCCAGCCTTGGAATCAGCCATTTTTCCAAGTATCCCTTATTCTGTTTAGTGGGGAATAATGTTTGTAAATTAAGATCTCTTAGCAGATAAGAGCTAAGAAATATAAATAAATACACATGTCTCTCTCTCTCTCTGGGTGTGTGTATGTGTGTGAGAGAGAGAGAGAGAGATCATATTAATACTTATAATTCCAATTCAGCACCACAGGTCTGGTCTTGCCCCTTTTATTATTTGTAATGCTCTTCTCCAACATTGAAAATCTGGGTCCCATTATCCTCAGCACATGTACTCATTCGCTCCGTGCCATAATCAGAGAAAGTAATTCTAGAACTGCTAACCCATACCATTGTAAAGGAAACCCCCTTGAACTAGAGTTCAGTATTTGTTTATGGTTCTTTTTGTCTATATACTGACAATATGTAAAGTATTATGTTCAAAAGTCATTTGAATTACTTTCCCTCCATCTTTTAATACACTTACTTATTTGGCATATAGTTGGGTTCATTTGTGTTTGATTTCCATTTTGGATTTTTTTTCCACCTCTTCCTTAATGATTCTTGTTTTCCTTTTTGAGTGCTTAAAACATTAGCATAGTTCCAGAAGCTAAAACTATACTGAGAAGTTTACTACTATCTTTTCACTCACTACCACCCACTCTTATAGACAATTATTCTGATTTATTCTTCCTGCGTTCTTATCTTTCTCTCTAAAAAGGTAGCAGACTAAGTATATATTTTTGGACTTTGCCTCTTTCATTTGTTAGTGTATCCTGTATATCACTCTATGTTTGTATAAAGTTTCCTTATTATTTTTAATAGCTTCATAGCACCCCATTTGTGAATGTGTTACAGTGAATTCAACCATTCTCCTATGTTTTGGGTCCTTTATTTTAGGTTGTTTCCAGTATTTTACATTTACAAATAATGCTGCAACTAATAGCCTTGTACAAATGTATTTTTGTATTAGGAGTATCTACAGGGAAGATTGAAAGTTTTAACTTCTTAGTTGTGTGAACAATAATGTTTAAGTGTTTTTATAATAATACTTCAACCTATTTGCCTGTCTGCTCCTGTCTTCCCATCTGCTGTGGTCTTACAAATGTACTTAAGGCTGTTGAAGGGAAATGCTTTAATGTAATTATTTTTCTGTCTGGGAAACCTTGAAATCAGAGAGCTAGAAGTGGCTTTGAAAGCATTTTTAGTCAGTACATAGTAGCTAATAAGATATGTTCTGGGTCTATTTTCATTTTAAGCAACTGATTGCTCCTTATACATACTAATCAGTGCTGTTTTACCATCTGAGTACTCAGACTGAACTGTTTTCTGGGACATCTCTCTTAATTTAATTCACGTTAGGTTCCTTCATGTTGTGCTGCTGACTGGCTGCTCCCTGCAGTCACAGAACTGCCGTAGGACAAGACAGTTATACACAGGGTAGAAATGGGGATACAGGCATCTGTTTTCTCTGATAGATTGTAGAGCATTAGTCAATATTATAAGCTTGAGATCTTCAGAGGAATGGTAAATTGGATTCCCGGGAAATGCTTCTGGCTCTCTCAGGTGTTTGAGAACTTCTAGTCTGTTGTTCTAATAAGTGGACATTACGGCAGAAGGGAGACCTCCTCCTACATTGGTAGATAACCATGTAAAAGATTGGCTAGCACATCTTCTCATCAGAGGGACCGTGAATGAATTATACATGTATTAAGATAAGGATTCCCCCAGCCTAAGGGTGGCCGTAGCCTCCCAACAGGATCCTACTTATGGTCCTGGGAAACCTTTTTAGTTTGTGTGCATGTGCCATACAGATGCTATCATTTTCTGTGCATGTCCTGACATGGAAAAGGTTGGGAAAGTAGGCTAAGAGCCAAGAGTATTGCTTCTTTTTTTTTTTTTTTTTAAAGATTTTTTTTTTAAATTTTTTTTAATGATTTTATTTATTTATTTGAGAGAGAGAGAGAGCATGAGAGGAGAGAGGTCAGCAGGAGAAGCAGGCTCCCTGCCGAGCAGGGAGTCTGATGTGGGACTCGATCCCAGGACTCCAGGATCATGACCTGAGCCGAAGGCAGTCGCTTAAGCAACTGAGCCACCCAGGTGCCCCCAAGGGTATTGCTTCTTAAAGAGAATCTGGTAGTAAGGTGGATAAGGAGGAATTGAATTTCGAGCTACTGGTTAATAAAAATAAGCTGATTACCATATATTTAATCTGGTATGATTTGAAATCATTCCTCTTTTCTTCTTTGCTAAAACAAGAATTAGAAATTTTTAAATATTTTGTTTACCTGAAGAAAATGAAAACTCCAATTCAGAAAAGATATATGCATCCTTATGTTTATTGTAGTATTATCTATAATAGCCAAGATAAGGAAGGAACTCAAGTGTTGATCGACAGATGAATGGATAAAGAAGATGTGGGAGGGACGCCTGGGTGGCTCAGTTGGTTAAGCGGCTGCCTTCGGCTCAGGTCATGATCCCAGCGTCCTGGGATCGAGTCCCACATCGGGCTCCTTGCTCGGCAGGGAGCCTGCTTCTCCTTCTCCCTCTGCCTCTACCTGCCACTCTGTCTGCCTGTGCTCGCTCGCTTTCTCTCCCTCTCTCTCTGACAAATAAA
>PISX010007804.1:56338-86686 GCA_004024625.1 Mellivora capensis
TTTTTTTTTTTTTTTTGCTTTATTTTTTTAAAGATTTTATTTATTTATTTGACAGAGAGAAACACAGCAAGATGGGGAACACAAGCAGAGGGAGTGGGATAGGGAGAAGCGGGCTTCCCACTGAGCAGAGAGCCCGATGCAGGGCTCCATCACATTACTGTTGGATCAGGACCTGAGCTGAAGGCAGACGCTTAACCAACTGAGCCACCCAGATGCCCCATGAACTTGCTTTAAAAAAAATAACAACTATATTATTGATGTTTTCTTATGGCTTGGTAATAGTTTTAAGAGTGTTGAGCTTTAAAAATTTTATGTGTGTTGAGGGAGTGGTGTTCTGAGTTTTACCGTCATAGTAGCATGTTTGTTCAGTGAGTCCACACATTTCCCATCCCCACAGCTGTGATGAGTTGCTGCTACTGATGGGCAATGTGGTGGGAATGTGTTTGTCTCTCAAGTGGTTCGAGGCAGGAAAAAAAAAAAGCTGAAAACCATTGGTTCAGAAAATTACACTACATTAGCAATTAATCCTTCTGTTAAGCCTTTAAGTTAAGTGGAGAGTGGAGTTGGAAGACGTTTGTCTGTAGGGGAGGATGACATTATTGTTTGATTTATTTTATCCCTTATGTTCTTTGACTAATTGTATGATTATAGGGGATATGCTTATTGCCTAGTCTTCATATTACAATGAAGAAATAGACCCAGAGAGAAGTGATGTTCTCAGTTCTATAGCTAGTAGTGGTAGAGCCAGGACTAGAATCTTGGTCATCAGATCCTCACCTTTCTGAATTCTTAAGAAGATAAAGAGCCTCTCACTACCAGTTGAAGCAACAATTGAATAATGGATGCACTCTAAGTGGCTTGTGTGTCAGTGCTGTATATGCTTGAACTATTTTGTGTGTAGAGGCATTAAGTTGTGTCATAAGCATTGGTGCTTGATGTTCTGTAAGAGACAAAACTTTATAATTCCAAGAGAGAGGCGCCTGGGTGGCTCAGTTGAGTCCAACTCTTGGTTTTTGAGATCATGATCTCAGGGTCATGAGATCAAGCCTCTCATGGGACTCTGGAGTCTGCTTGAGATTCTCTCTCTCCCTCTGCTCCTCTCCCTGCTTGCACATGTTTTCTCCTTCTCTTTCTCTCAAAAATAAATTAATTTATTAAAAAAAGAATTCCAGGAGAGATGTTGATAGGCTTTAAATATCAAATGTACTCTATATTGTTAGGTTCTATGTAATGAATAATAAGGGGATTGAAGACTAGTGTAGTGGAAAGTGTAGATGCTGTTTTGTCCTATGAACTCTTTGTCTTCTGAACGCAACATGAAAACATCTTTGTGTAAATAGGCCCCGGTACACACAAATTCCCTAGTCTGCAGTCTTTCTTATCTCTTGATAAAGGAGCATACTGTCATTCCTTTTACAAAAATAGTAAGGAATAAAACCACTTTGGTCTGTAAATCATTTGGATGCCTTCCCTCTACCTCTGTGCCCTGTCAATTCTCACTTCCTGGTTTCCAGGCGAGTTAAAGCTTTGGGGACTCTAGGAGGAATTCATGGCGTTAGCATGATTTAGAGGCTGGTGCTCTTCCATCTCTCTCCCCTGCCCAGCATATGTGTTACAGTCTCTACCTTCTCAAAGGTGGCTCTAGTTCAGGAGAGGATCAAGACTCTCCTCTTCCTCCAAAAAGGCCCTGTTGCCAAATTGCAGACCTTGTGGCTGAGGTGAGAACAAGGAGAGAGGAGGGTTCTAAGGCCATAGCGGAAGGAAGAGAGTAGAAGGAGCCTAGTTAGTACCAACTTCTGGGCTGAGATGCCTGAGCTTAGAAAAGGGACACTGAGTTTGTGGTTGGAAGAATCAAGCAAATGGGAGAGATTGCTGGAAAAAAGAGTAACTTTGAAAACATATTCTAAGTAAAAGGCAAAACTCAGTTTATGAGATCCAGTGATCCTGTTGTGGTCAAGTGTAACAGTATGAGAAATACACTGCCCAGCTTTCTTGCTGTGACATCACCTTGAAGTGTAATTAGGTCTAATAAAAAGAGCCCTAAGAAGTTCTTAGACTTACCTTTTTTTTCTTTAAAGATTTTATTTATTTATTTGATACAGAGAGAGAGAGAGACAGGGAGAGAAGGAACACAAGCAGGGGGAGTGGGAGAAGGAGAAGCAGGCTTCCCACTGAGCAGGAAGCCCAATGCAGGGCTCGATCCTAGGACCCTGGGATCATGACCTGAGCTGAAGGCAGACAGTTAATGACTGAGCCACCCGGGTGCCCCTAGACTTATCTTTTTGAACTTCTCTAAGTTCCCATCCTTATAATTCTTCCTGTCAAGTTCTAACATTTAACATTAAAAAAAAAAACCCAAAAACCCTTCAGCTTAATATTTTTATGTTTTACTGGAAAGCTTAAAAACATTTTTATTGACCGTGTGTGGTTTTTAAAAAATATATATGCACAGTTGACCCTTAATCAATACAGGTTTGAACTATATGGGTCTACTTATATGTGGATTTTTTTCAATTAATATAGTGCAATACTGTAAATGTATTTTCTTTTCCTTAGGATTTTCCTAATATATTCTTTTCTCTAGCTTACTGTATTCTAAGAATATGGTATCTAATACATATAACATACAAAATATGTATTAATGGACTGTTTATATTATCAGTAAGTCTTCTGGTCAACAAGCTATTAGTAGTTGAGTTTTTGGGGAATCAGAAGTTATATGTGGATTTTTAACTCTGGGGGGGTTGGGACTCCTAACCCCTCCATTGTTCCAGGGTCAGCTATACATTTTAGTTAGTTATGTTACGGTTCACATAGAGTTTTATAGAAGAGCCTGGAAACTTCTAATGCTGTTTCCATGGGAAATATGTTCATCCTATAGATAAACCTTGGAAACTCATCTTTCTATAAATTGAGACTGCCTTTTACAAGAGAGTGCCCCTTAGGTGATAAAATGAATAATTTTAAGATTATTTATGATATTCTCTTATTCATGTTATGTCCTGTTCTTTTCTTTTTTTTCTTTAAGATTTTATTTATTTATTTGACAGAGATCACAAGTAGGGAGAGAGGCAGGCAGAGAGAGAAGGGGGAGTGGGCTCACCGCTGAGCAGAGCCCGATGTGGGGCTCAATCCCAGGACCCTGAGATCATGACCTGAGCCGAAGGCAGAGGCTTAACCCACTGAGCCACCCAGGCACCCTGCCCTGTTCTGTTCTTAACAATAATTGAATATTAGCAACAATTGAATAAAGCCAATATTTTTCATCCTATTTTATATTGTTTTGAGTACATGAAAGGTTCTTAATTTGAATAAAGTGAATATTCCCCAATGCAGTACAATTAAGTGGCTTCAGAATGCCTCATCATACCCTATTCTATGTAGCTTTTTAGCTTTCACATGTCTTTCTGGTGTTAAAAGTATTAAGCTCTCAGAAAGTACTATCATTTAAATAGCCAAGACCAACTGTCCTATCACATATTTTTAACTTTCTTATTATAAATATTCATGATAGAAGAAGTCCGGTTTCTTAACTCAGAAAGGGAACTTTTGAGATTTACTAAAAGGTGCAGTCACTTGTTTGCATGTTTTTAAAAGTCAGTACTTTTTCCTTTTTACTCTCTTTCCTCATGCCTGTCTAAAGTACCTGTTCATTTAACTACTTATTTTATTGAAGTACAATTCACAAAACATAAAATTAACCATTTTCAAGTGGACAGTTCAGTGGCATTTAGTACATCTACAACCACCTCTGTCTAGTTGTAAGACACTTTCATCATCCCAAAATAAACCCTATACCTATCAAGCCATTATTCCCCAATTTTTTCTCCCCTCAGCCTCATGGTGCCATTTTAAAATTTGAAATTGAGAAATTAAAAATTAATCAAACTTTTTGAGGTAATTGCGATATTATAAGACTAAATATAGAGTACACTGTTCTAGATTCAATAACATGCAGAAATGCATTTAATATACTGACAGTGGAGGGACTCCTAGGTGGCTCAGTTGGTTAAACATCTGCCTTTAGCAGGTCATGATCTTGGGGTCATGGGATTGAGCTTAGCATCTAGCTGCATTGGGCTCTGTGCTCAGTAGAGAGTCTCCTCCCTCTTTCTCTGCCCCCCACTAGTGCTTGCTCTCTCTTTTCCCTCTATTTCCAATAAATAAGTAAATAAAATCTTTTAAAAAATAATATATTGACAATGGAGAAATTAGATCATGAAATTGTATGTGGTATGTGTTGTATTTTTCCAACTACAAGGGGGAACAAAGGAACACTTGGTAGAAACACGAAGTAGTAGTGATTTTGCTCTAGATTTTCTTTTTCTCATTTAAAGGAGGAAAAAAATCTTCCATAATTAAAATGAAAACAAACTCTAGATAGTTAAAAACTTGGACCTAAACTTACTACTGTAACATAATTTTTCATTTCAGGTTAATATTAAACTTCAACAGCTTTTTTTTTTCCAGATTGAGTTATGGCTTAGTTTCTTAGTATTGAGTTTCTTAGTATTTACTAAGAGAAAAAAAGATTTGTTGGAGGAACAGAACAATAATATTCTTAGTCTTTCAGTCCTCCAAATTATCTCAAACCATGAATACCTATTTCAAGTAAACTGTGTTCTAATTTATTTTTTAAATATACTTTATAGAACTTTCTTTTTAAACTATAAAACATTATATTTCTTTAAAAATTTTTAATTCAGTTCATTAATTCAGTTAACATATAATGTATTACTGGTTTCAGAGGTAGAGGTCAATGATTCATAATCTTTTATAATACCCAGTTCTCATTACATCACATGCCCTCCTTAATGTCCACCACCTCCAGCCTTTAGTTTGTTTCCTATGATTAGGAGTCTCCTACGTTTTGTCTCCCTCTGTGATTTTGTCTTGTTTTATTTTTCACTCCCTTCCCCTGTGCTCCTCTGTAAGAAAAATCACATTCTTGTTAATATAAGTCAAATACCACAGAGGTGTACAAATAAAAAGCCAACAGCCTCCTCTCACATATGGTCTTTTCTTGTACCTGCCTATAATAATTGTTGTTAGCAGTTTGGAAGGTGTTCATGGCCTTTCAGTCATGTGGCTTACATGCAAATATAATAAAATTGGACCCAATTGAGTAAAAAACTCAAATGCCTTCAGGATGACTCTGGCAGTTAATGTAAATGTGAATGCACTAAGGACAGGTAGGGGGCCCTTTGCTGGCCAGACAGGCAGCATCCCTTGGGCTGTGTATCATTGTGCTTTCCTAGTCTTCCTTGCCCACCTCTTCCCTCCCAGACAAATACAGAATGAACATATGTCAGAGATTTATTTAACTCATTTATGAGGAAACCAGCAGGATGGTAAAGCTGATTCTAAAAGCATTTGAGGAATTGAGTGAATGCAGGTATTGAAGAAAGAACATTGAAATAAATAAACTCAATATGAAATTGGTTAATGTCCTACTGGGTGGTAAAGCCATTACCTTTGGAGGGTGCTGGAGAGATACTATCTCTACCAAATAAAAATCTGTAAAAAAAAAAACAAAAACCTCATTAACTTCATAGAATTTGGGTCCTACTCAAAAGTAAGCAGCAGATCAAACTATAATTAAATATATTTGGGAGGACCTATTAAACAATGTTTCATTGTACATTATACATTAAAAGGGCTTACAGGTTTTGATGAACCTATTTCCAGTTTTGGTTAATTTTTCTTACAGGGAGAAAGGCCTGTAAGGGAAGAGCAGTATAGTAGGGACCAGAACTTGGAAGAGCTTGGTGTCTTAAACTAGGAAACTAGGAAATTTGAAATTTCAACAAGTGTTTATTGAGCACATACTACATGCCAGGTAGTGAATTTATTATACTCCTGAATTTATGGTTGTGTTGTGGTGCCCCTCCCATACCCCTCATAGGTGGACTTGTGGTTCTTAGGGGGTTGTATTAGGTAGTCACTGGGAAAGCTACTTTTCCCAAAATACACATGTTCTTTGTCCTCTGTCCTGATCCCAATGTAGATATCTTGCCTGAGTAGAACATATACATTTTGAAATAGCTTTTCAGGTGATTTTTATGTCCCTTCCCTTTTGAAAATCATTCCTATATTTATTGGGCTTTTTTTTTTTTTTTAGGTTGAGTAAACTGCAAGCAGAATTATAATCAATATTTTTAAAGTTTTCATTCCTTTCTTACCTGCCTCATCCCTGTAATACTAAAACTAAAACAATTAATGTCCTGGTTATATCCTCAGCAAGAATTAAATGCAGTTGTCAAATTTAGAATTGTATTTCATGCAAGCAAGACGTAAATTTGGGGAGAACTGGATTTAGTCTTCCTAGTTGTATCTTTAGGTTATGCCTCTCATTAAGTAAACGGAAAGCGTTGTTATTTATAGTAGTATATAATCTGCCTGGCAAAGACGTGTGATTAAAAAATTAGACTTAAAAAATGTTTTTAAGAGAAAACAGACTGTCATTAGCTTGTTGGAGACCGTGGCAAAAAGAAATAAGTAATAAAAGAAAAAAGTGTATATGTGTTTAACTTGTGGTTGAAGTATTTGAGTTGAGTCAACAATTAAAATGAGCAGCCGTTGTGGACATGCATTTCAGTTCTTTTAATATAACTTTAATTAGGCAGCCTTTCTGTGTAAATGCACTCACAAAGCAGGGATTTGTGATTTCAGTACACCTAAGCAGCTGTGGAATTTATAACTTAATCACAGGATATGATATTACAGATTAGGGGAGAAACTGGGAAGTAACATAATACAATTGGTATATTGTGTATTTTTCTTTTATTAGTGTGCCGCTCCAACAAAAGCCCCTGGGTCTGTTTGACTTGTTCAAGTGTCCACTGTGGAAGGTAGGTGACATTACTTCACTACCCTACTTGCTTTTTTCAGTTTGCCTTTAAGCTTTATGTCAAAGTTTTAGTGACTTGGATTTATTAGCACCATTGCTTAATTATTGTATGTAATTCTCTGGAAGTCTTCCCTTTCCCAATAGTCTGTTTGCTCAGTGTTACAACAGAAAAATCTAGGGGGAAAAACCTTTATATTGGTACTCAGAAGAATTAATTCTGATGATCAGATAATGTAGTACTATTTGATTGAAAAGATGAAAGGAAGAAACTTTGAATTCTTTAAATAGAAGTTTACATTATGGTTGTTTGTTAAACTTTTTAATAGGGTAAATTTAAGCATATACAAAAGTATAGAGATAATATAATTGAACCCCATGATTTTCATCACCCAGCTTCAACAGTGATCAATACATTGCCAAACTTGTTTCACCTATTACCTACACTGTACTGATTTGAAATCAAAACTACTGATCTGGAATCAAATTCCAGATATCACATCATTCTTCTGAAAACAAAACAACAGAATGTTTATAAATACAGGAATTCCCTTGAAAATGATCTCATTAGAGAGTTCATTATTAATTGCTGTCTAAAATGTACCAAATGTTTCATTGTTCATTAAGACATTTTTGTTTTCAGGGACTTAACATCTCCTACCCCCCAAATCTTGTTCAAGCCTGAGCATTTCCTCCCCTTTCTTGGCTTCAAAATGATGTCACATAAATACTTTAGTAACTTTTTTCTTCGAACTCAAACTCAAAAATCAACCTTTGCATTCTTTTTTCTTTTTTTTAAAGATTTTGTTTATTTATTTGACAGAGAGACAGGGAGAGAGGGAACACAAGGAGAGGGAGTGGGAGAGGGAGAAGCAGGCTTCCCGCTGAGCAGGGAGCCCAATGCAGGGCTCCATCCCAGGACCCTGGGATCATGACCTGAGCCGAAGGCAGCCGCTTAATGACTGAGCCACCCAGGAGCCCCTCAACCTTTGCATTCTTTTAGCTTGACAGCGCATTTATTTCTATTGCTCTTTTAGAAAATCTTTGAGTTTACTTAGAAGTTAATAGCTTAGCAGCAAGAGAATAGGAAATCAAACTGTCACACATGCTGAAATCTACATTGTATTTGTTAGGACTATTTCCCCATTATTTTTAAACCCTCATTGCATGAATAGAGCATCTGTGTTCAGTTAACTTTTGATTTTTCACATTTTGAGTCATGGAATTGAGTTTTTTTTTTTCCATGTACACTTAAAAGTACCTTTGTAAAATGTTAACTGTATATCTTAATTGTGGCTGTTGTGGTTTTGAAATCTCTAGGATTTGGGGACCCTGAAAATACTTTGTACAGATAACATTTTTTTTAAAAAAAGAAGACAAGTAGAAGCACTTAAATTCTGCATTTGAAGAGACAGATTCCTCTCCTAGATTTTGAGAGGTGAGAATTATAATGCAATAAAATTTATATAGTTCTGTTCTCCAGTTGTCTCATAGTGCTCTACGACCTAATCTTGAAGGTCATGTGTCAACAAAAAGACCTTAAAGACTCTCAAAAATTGGAGAGGTTAATGTTCTTAATAGCAAGGGACAAATAGTTCTCTAAGTAGGTTTTGGAAAAATAAATTGAAAAATTTCTAGACTCTGCAGGTAGTCTGTTTCCAATTGTCAGCAGTCTTAAGTTTAGAAATTCAGCATAGTTTCAGATAAATATGATTAAGTAGATTAAATAGTGAGAGTAGCTTCCATTTGGATCTTCTTTTTACATAGCTGATTGGTTAATTTTTTTTTTCATGTGATCCTGGGCGTTGATTGCCAAGGATTCTGATTTTTCAGTAATTATAGACCAGTTTTCTGCAGAAAGTCTTAAACTGAATATTCCTTTAATTTATCAGTAGCATATTTGGGTTGTATATTCTGTTGGCCTTCACAACATCATCCCATTTATTTTTCAAATTCTTGTGATTGTGGTTAGAAATCTGTGGCATATATATTGATGCTTTTCCTTTTTAGACCAAATTGTTCAGTTAAAATCTAAAATTAGATGAGGGAAATATTTATCCAGTTTATACAAATTGGTAACTTCTGAGTGGTGTATTTGAATATTAGCCAAAACATTGCAGTAATATAATATTAATATCAGCAGTAATATACTTCTTTTCTGCAATGCTTACAATAAACATCTAGTACATTTAGAGACTATGGTGTGGTGATTAAATGAACTCTATGTACTATATACAGATAATCAGTTTTTGAAGAGTAAAAGTGGTGATACATTATGATTATCATCATTTAGTATTGCTTTTTCTTTGATTTTGAAGGTGCTCATTATAATTACTACTTTTGTTTCTCATGGCACAGTATAAATTATATAAGCATAGGAAATTGAGCTGATTAGATATGGAACCTACACAATGCCTTGGAGTTTACCTTTTTAATTATGTTTTGGGTGTTTCTTGACCTACGTGTGCTTAATATGACCACTTCCTAAACAATTATATTGTTTGAATTCTGAATAAATAGTAATTAAGCATATAAAGAAATACATGAATAAAATAATTACCAACATCCATTCATTCATTTATGCATTCAGATCCATGAATTTCTTAATTTAATCAGCCAAGAACTCATGAAGTCTAAGTACTATTATCTCCATCTTATAGATGAGAAAATATAAGTGCAAAGCTACTTTTGAACCTAGGCAGTGTAATTTTTGAGCTTATACTCTTAACCATTATTTTATTTTAAAATTGATTTTAGTATACTTTTGTGGACAGAGGATCCATATACACATGGTTTTTGGTTATGTTTACTATAATGAATAAAATGGGAAAAAAATGTGATCAAAATCTAAGTTGAGGTTAGTAGTGCCTCTGATGCTTCCAGCTTTCCTAGGGCAGAGGCTGGGCCTGAAGTTTGTCCTCCCTATTTACCCCAGATGTTCTGCTTTCCCCAAGGTGAGTGTTGCTCCTGGTATAATTAAGGTGCCTCATGACAAAACTTTACTTTAACTCTCTATGTTTATTTTGGTACCATTTGACCAACATTTGTTTTGACTGACTTTTCAATAAGGTTTTGCCTTCTATAAATTTACTACTTTCTAGGAACTGGGAAGTTCTGTTTTATAAGGGTCTTCACAGTACTGGCCAGTTGCAACATTGTACAGTAATTAAGTGGAGGTTTAGAGGAACTTGGGTGTGTGCCCTGTGCATTATTTCAGTTTCCTTCTGCTTCCTGTAATGTACTGATTTATTAAGTCTAGTTGGAAAGTGTTAGAAAATTGTTATGAATAGAGTCAACCTTTGATTATCTTTGTCCATGTAAAGAAATGGCTTATATAAGCTTAAGATGATTTGTACTTTGTATGTTTCTAAACAAATGTGTTTCCATATGAGTGGAGATAATTATTTAGGCAGTTGAATAAAGTATCTGAAGCTATATTGATGAGAAAGAGAAGATTATGCCTGTTTCCCTGTTTGACTTTCTCCTTTTATATTAAGCAGCAGCCCAAGTGCAGTCTGTGAGTGATTTAGTTTTCAAATCTTGCCTTTGAGAATAACCTGAGTTCGTTAGCAGTCTGAGAAAATCTTAAAAAAAAAAAAAAAAGCTATCAGCAAAGGGGTTGATAAGTGATAATATCTGTGATATTGAAACTGATTTGCACAGATGAGCCTTTCCTTGCCTGGCCCTAATCTTCTGTATAATTGAAAGTCGACTGTCATGTTTGATTGCAAAAAAGCATATTTTAAGCACTCCACTTAATCACTAATTGAATGCTCTTTATAGGACTGAATGCTCTTATAAGGAGGAATTCTTTCTCACTATAATTTATCATTTGCTATTTTAACTTCCAAAGCAATATGTAGATTAAAATAAAAATTTATTTGGTTTTTGTAAGGTATGTGAATGGCCATGCAAAAAAACATTATGAAGATGCACAAGTACCCTTAATTAATCATAAGAAATCAGAAAAGCAAGATAAACCTCAGCATACAGTATGTATGGATTGCAGTAGCTACAGTACATACTGGTAAGTCTTAATATTTTCTGGAGATGATATTCCTTACTCAGTGTGTGCAAGTGTTTTTGTATTTTCCTCACTCTCTCCCCTCCCCCATCAATCTCTAAACCTTTTGCTACTGCCATTACCTCCTTTTAGTTTTGTTAGGATGCATAGGGGATTGGAACCATCAGGAAAGCCTGTCTTTATTCATTCAGATTATACTGGGCATTGTTCCCTTCAACTTCTGGGCCTCCTCTTTCCCACCCCTCTGTTCCCTGTTCATTCTGATAAGCTTCAGGGCAATGAAAAGTATTTCTTTGTGGTTCTTTATAATTATTTTTCTTTTTCTTATTTTGTTTTTAATTGAAGAATAATAAGATAAACACTCATGTTCAAAACAAAACAAAAACCCAAGCCCATGTTTTTACTGTTCAGTTAACAATTTGTTATATAATCTTAAAAATGTAACTTCTTGGTTTAAAAACTGTTGTGACAATGTCCCTTTTCCCAGCACAAGATCTATTCTCTATGTTAAGAATTTTACGTGTAGCCTTTCAGGCTTTTTTTTTTTTTTTTTTTTTTTAAAGTATCACATCCTTTAAAAGGAAATTGGAGGCCCTGTTCTCTCTTTGTAATATAATATACATGTCTGTTTTGTATAAATGACAATGAAATAAGTATTGATTTTTGTGACTACTTAGAACTAGATTATTTAGGTTACAGTATTGTTAAATAATTCATTCATTTGCCATGCTTAGATGGTCAGTGTTTCTTGCAGTTTTAACTTCAGTGTGAAGCAAATTTTTTCCCTTGACTAATAAATTATGACAGATAATTCTTTACTTGCTTTAAGGAGTTTACTCTCAATTAAAAAGGTTTTTGACATTGAAGGGAAAAAAAGTCATTTGAAAGATCCCTTTGGAGATCCTTTTTGGCCATCCAGCCCTTAAATGTCACATGAAAGCAGTACGGGACAGGAATGGGGATTTAAAGTCTAAATATCACTTTTGATTTACACTCTACTGGAGTTTTGTGCTAATCTTTCTACATCATTCTTAGTTGATTGTTGTATTGTAGAAAAATGTCCATCAAAAGGAAGAAAGAGTGCTTTCCTATCTTTAAAATTTTTGCAAGTTTTATATTATTACTTTGTGGCTATTGAATGAAATACCTTAAGGTTTAGTCATTCAAACTACTACTCTTTCAGTGAGAGATGTCCAGACCTGGAAAAGAGAGAAGCTAGAGGTAGATAACAATTTCAATAAAAATGAAAATCTTCCCAAGATTTTCACACACGGGCTAGTGCTCAGTTTGCTGTCATTTCCTCTTGCAAAATGCTACTTCCTATGAAAGGTAAGCATTAACTAGGCTGTTAAAGTGTTCTTATTAGTTTTTCTCTCTTCCCTTAGGAAACTTACATACTAGAATGACAGAGCTACCTAACTGACAGAACCATATGTTTCTTTAAGACTTACTTTTAGAGAGCAGAATTTAAGATCATTCTTTAGGTTTAATTCACAATCATTGCTGTAAGTCATGTCAACCTGTATGTACCAGATGTTGAAAACATTCATTCTTGGGGCTCCTGGGTGGCTCAGTGAGTTAAAGCCTCTGCCTTCGGCTCAGGTCATGATCCCAGGGTCCTGGAATCGAGCCCCACGTTGGGCTCTCCGCTCAGCCTGCTTCCCTTCCTCTCTCTCTGCCTACCTCTCTGACTACTTGTGATCTCTGTCTGTCAAATAAATAAATAAAATCTTAAAAAAAAAAAGAAAACATTCATTCTTCTTGATTTTCAATTAGCAGTTTGCATGAAATGCTAAATGGGGAAGTTTGGAAATACAGTTAAATCTCTGTGTGCTATAACAAGTTTGCATTTGGGTTTTCTTCCAGTTGGTAAGATTATGAGGAAATAGTAACTCTTTTAGGAAATTTTTAAAATTATCTTAACGGAGTAGAATAGGTCTCTTTAAAAATATAGGTTACATACTTCAGTGTCTTCATTTATAAGAATATACTTTTTGGATTTTGTAGGAGTATCTTTATTAACTAGGACTGGAATTTGATTTGTTTTATGTTGGTATAATATGCTAAAGTACATGAGGTTTCAGGCTAAATTGTAATTAAATGGCAGATCTTGAACTTTGGGGAATACATACCATGGTGGAGGCTTCTTGGGCAATTGCATCTTTTGTGTTAAGTTTTATAGAGCTGCAAATGTTTGGACACTCAGAGCTTCTGAAATGCAGGAAGGGAACTGCAGCTGGTCACATTACTGTGTCATATGTAGGTTGAAGAACAAAATGCCCAGGGAATCACCATGTAGCATTACATTGATGCCTTAAAAGAAATCTATGATAATTGCAAACTGATAAAGGTGTAGTCTAAATTAACATTTTCCTCACACCTCAGCATGATTAAAAAAAAAAAAAAGGAAAAGGATTTCTTCTTTCTGTATGAATGTGTGTGTGTTGTTTTCTAGTATGCTTCAGTGATTTGCTTCAGAGGTAAAATATTGGTGCATTAGTTTTGACCTATTTGATTATTGTTATGCTTGTAGTCAAAAATCTTTTGACTTCAGGTATTGTTAAAGCTCCTTTTCCACATGCTCTCTGCCCTAAAGAGGTTGAAACATGCTCTGAGGCTTATAGTTTATCCTTTTTTCCCCTTTCTAGGAGTCCCTGCCCTATCCTATCTTAGCATATCCTTTGTGAAGTTACCACTGAACTCGTCCCCACTCCACCGAGCTTCACTTGTAGCTGAATGTAATCTCTCCTAAACTCATAGTTCTTAGGATACCTGTAATTTCCTGCTGAACATTAGGTTATTTGTAAATGTCCTTGTGGACTGCAGGAACCATATTGTCAGATGATATCTTCCATAGTACTCAATGTCTGGTGCAGTAGGCAATATATTGTATTGTTGGAAAGATTGTATTTTATATATCTTCCAAAAATGGAGAAGGTTACACCAAATCTATAATACTTTTCCTCTGATCATCTTGGAGGACTGAGGAACCACAGACCATCTTTCTTGAAGAAGACGTAAATTGTAGCTTGTGTGAGCTATTTCATTTACCTCCCAAGAGGGACACTCTGCTGTAAAGCAGTTCCCTTCACTTCTCACATGAACAGGATATCCGGAAGAAGCACATGTTAACCAAACAGAACAACAAAATGGGTCACTGTTTCAAAAGAGGGAAAGCAACACCAAAAGGAGTAATTTTGATTTGACACAAACCTACTCCTTTAGGAGCTAAGTCAGCTTGAGCTTAGAGGTAAGTGAAGATTTCTATAAAAATGAAAATCTCCCCAAGATGTTCACACAAGGCTAGTGTTCACTTTTATTATGTGTTAAGTGATATTTCCTTTCCTCCCACCCCAGCTTCTCTCTCCAGTCAGTAAAAGTGGAATTGTATATGGTATACATTACTGTATCAAAAAGAAACTATGATTAAATTTAGGAACTTTTATTTGATTTCTTACATAAATAGGCATTTGGAATTAACAGTTTTAAAATGCTGAACACATAACTTTTGATATCTGACATAGTCTTGCCAACTCTAATCCTTATCAGTAGTAACCGAATTTCTGAGAATACAAAAATATGAAAGGAATATTAGAAGTAAATAAAATAAAATGAAAAAAATATTTTTATATATTTTTAAAGATTATATTTATTTATTTGACACAGAGAGAGATCACAGGTAGGCAGAGAGGCAAGCAGAGAGGGGGATGCAGCCTCCCTGCCCAGCAGAGAGCCTGATGTGGGGCTTGATCCCAGGACCCTGAGATCATGAACTGAGCCAAAGGTAGAGGCTCAACCCTCTGAGCCACCCAGGTGCCCCTAAAATGAAAAATATAAAACTAAATACTAGGCAGGGTAATGTTTTAATCAAACAAGGAAACATGAGATGTGGACCAATTTGTTTAGAAAAAAGACTTAATTTCACATTAAAAAAAAAAGATTTATTTATTTTAGAGAGTGTGTGGCAGGTTGGGGGTTTAGGAGATGGAAGAGCAGAAGGAGAGGGAGGAACTCAAGCAGATGAGCCCCGTATGGTGTTCAGTCCTGAGACCCTGAGATCACAACCTGAGTTGAAACCAAGAGTCAACATGCTTAACTGACTGTGCCATACAGGTGCCCCAGCATTTCAGATTTTAAACAACTGTAACAAATAACCAGTTTTAACTAAAACTAATAAAAATAAAGTTCTTATTTGTGAACTTAAATTGATTCCAAATCATTTTCAAAGGAAATTATGATTAAATATTAAAAAGGAGGGGGAAAGGTAAAAAACAAATGGGGCGCTTGGGTGGCTCACTGGATTAAACATGGAACTTTTGATTTCGGCTCACGTCATGATGTTAGGGTCATGAGTTTGAGCCCTATGTTGGGCTCTGCAATGGGTGTGAAGCCTGCCTAAAATTCTTTCTCTGCCCCCCACACCCTTGCTCACATGTGTGCACACACGCTTGTCCACAGTCTCAAAAAAAGAAAGTAAAAAGGGGAAAATCTTTAGACTATCTTTATAAACAATTTGGTATGAGTTTTCAGTGTTTTAAAGATTAGAGAACAGGAAGGGTTTTGTTTATTTAAAAACAGTATTTTTGAAGTTTAAAAAGAACTTTTTCAATAGAGGTGGTCTGAAAACATGAAAGGCTCTTCCTTAATAAGCTAGTACTTGTCTGTTTTTAACAAAGGATATAGGTTTTCTCTGCAGGTGTTCTTTAAATTTCCCAAAATTGGCTTATTTGATGGCAATACATCAGAATTTAATAAAAGAGAATTTAAAAATAAGCTTGCTATGTAAGTTCTTTTGGGTTTTAACTTTCCTTGGTTTGAAAAGATAAAGTCACTAGAATACAAGCTTTTTTTTTTTTTCCCCCTGTGATCTTATGTTTTATAATAAAACTAGAGGTCAAATTTGCCTCCAGATGTATTACAGGGGAATGAAAAGGGATTTAAAACTTAATGATGGCTCTGCCATTGCCCTTCTTGAAGGGTACTTTTTGTGTAAAAGTTTTCATTTTGTTTTGAGAGGATTTTGTTTATTAGTATTATATACAATTTACTGTTTAAAGATCACTTTGTAGGGATACCTGGGGGGCTCAGTCGGTTAAGCATCTGACTCTCAATCTCAATTGAGGTCTTGACCATGAGTTTAAGCCCTGTGTTGGGCTCCACGCTAGGCATGGACCCTACTTTTAAAAAAATGGTTTTTTGGGGGTGCTGAGTTGGTTAAGTGCCTACTTCTCCTTCTCCCTCTACCCCTCCCCCTGCTTGTACTCTCCTTCTCATTCTCTCTCTGCCAAATAAATAAAATCTTTAAAAAAATGGTTTTTTTTTTAATACAGATTTTTACCAAAAAAACAAGCCCTATAAGATAATAAAAGAACACAAATACTGGTGACAAACTTTCCTACTCTGAGCTCATTAAACACATGACAAGATAAAAATATTGGCTATCTAATAAAAACACAGACTAGGGGCACCTGGGTGGCTCAGTGGGTTAAGCCCCTGCCTTCAGCTGAGGTCATGATCTCAGGGTCCTGGGATAGAGCCCCGTATCGGGCTCTCTGCTCAGCAGGGAGCCTGCTTCCCTCTCTCTCTCTCTGCCTGTCTCTCTGCCTACTTGTGATCTCTCTTTGTCAAATAAATAAATAAAATCTTAAAAAAAAAACACAGACTAGTCAGATTTGATAAGCTGGACAAAAAGCTGAAGCTATAAGAAGTGATATCTTTATATAAATCATAATATATCTATTATGATTAATGTTATCTCACCCTATGTGTATATTATACTTTGAGATATTTGTTAAATCATAGTGTGAAGATGTCCTAAATAGCAGGATATTTTCAAATAGTTTATTTCACCTCTAGCTTATTCTTCTAAGATGTTTCTTTTTTTTTATATTGTACACATTAATTTAGACTTACTTATGTATGAAGTCTTACATAGAAGCATGTATAAATATGTTGGGGGTAGTGGATGCTCAGTTTTGTGGTTTGCTTTTTAATCTGATGAAGTGCCTCATGAATCCAATTTGAAGATTTCTTCTTAATAGAGTAGTGTTTTATATTTTAGAATTAGGGGGGTCATGTAGTTCAGGGGAAAAATAGGAAACAAGTGTTTCTAAAGTTAGAATTTAAAAAGAGTAAACCCATACTAAATTTTAGGATAAGAAAATGATTAAGTCATGCTGTATGTTTTCATTTTTGGAAAATGGGAAAGAAAGCACAGATGGGGATGACCAAGTGAGGAGTTTTTCAACGATTTTATTTGAGAAAGAGAGCGTGCATGAACACAGGCACACAAGCTTGAGCAGGGGAAAGAGCAGAGGGAGAGGAAGAGAATCCCAAGCCTACTCCATCCAGAGGGTGGATCCCTATGTCAGGCTTGATCTCACCACCCTGAGATCACCACCACAGTGGAAACCAAGAGTAGGTCACTTAACTGAGCCACCCAGGCACTCCTAAGTGAGGAATGTTTTTGCCATTAAACAGGTGAATGGTGCCACATGGAAAATATTGAGGACGGATAAAGGAGTTAGTATATATAGGATGACAGCTTAAATCTGAATATAAAGCAGGTAATACAGAAGAGAGAGAAGAAAAGATAAGTAAAGCTAACATTGTGGAACCATCAAGTACTATACCTTAATTTGGCTATAGATACTTATGGATTTGAATGTCACCATATAAGGGGGTAGAGTAAGGGAGATCACACACTGAAGGAAATAACTAAAATATAATAGGGGCGCCTGGGTGGCTCAGTGAGTTAAGCCTCTTCCTTCAGCTAAGGTCATGATCTCAGGGTTCTGGGATCAAGTCCCGCATCAGGCTATTTGCTCAGCGGAGAGCCTGCTTCGCCCCACCCCCCTGCCCCACCTGTTTCTCTGCCTACTTGTGATCTCTGTCAAATAAATATATAAATCTTTTAAAAAATATATAGAATAGAATGTTAGTTGAATTGGAGAAGAAAAAAGATGGGTTTGGGGGAAATTATGTACAGAAAAATAGAAAGGATTAGACCTAATTAGATGTTAGAAATTAGAAATAATGAAAATCTAAAAGTATATACATAAAGAATCAATGTAATCAAGAAATTGGACAATTTTGTTCTTTTTTAGAGTAAGCACAATGTGAAATAAAGCTGTGATTTTATCCATTTTTCTACCTCCCTGATTATATAGCAGTATAAATAACTTGTGTTTCTTATTTTACCTACTACTTGAGGTAGTAGGTAAATTTACCTACTACTTGAGGTATGTTCTTTCAATGCAAGGTGGTAAAATTAATTTTTCTTTTAACACCAGTGTACCTGTATATTCCATACTGTATGCTTAATTTCTTTATTAACTATTGGCTTAACTTAATTTAAAACTAATATCATTTTGGCTCAAGTAATTTGGATTTAAGACTAATCTTCATATAGCCAAGATGATAGTATGGTTTGTTTCAAGGTTTTAGAAGTAAAGAAAGATACCAGTCCTCCTCCTCCACCTTGCTTTTTTTATATCCTGTTTCTTTGACCTCACTAATATGTTGTCTGATATAATTTTGAATGTTTTCTTTTGTCTTTAATGTCCAAATTACTTACATTTCTTAAACAGTTCTTTTTTTCTCAAAAGAAAAGTGAACCTTTTCCTTATCTGATAAGTAGCCTATTAGAAGTAGAGTTAGTCTTTACTTGAAGAATCATCTAAAATCACTAAACAAAAACTTCTTTTTTTTTTTTTTAAGATTTTGTTTATTTATTTGACAGAGAGTGTGCACAGGCAGGGGGAACGGCAGGCAGAGGAGAAGGGAGAAGCAGGCTCCCCACAGAGCAAGGAGCCTGACATGGGACTGACATGCTAGGATCATGACTAGGATCATGACCTGAGCCAAAGGCAGGTGTTTAACCTACTGAGCTGCCGAGGTGCCTCTAAACAAAAACTTTAAGTATAAATTTAACAACCTAAAATTTTGTTGTATAATATAGGTAGTTCTTGACTTGTTAGACACGTGAAGTCCTATGTGAATGAGATGCTAAACCCTGGACCTCCTCTTCTAGTGAAGTACTAATCAGGTTATCTGAACTCTGACCAGCTTCCTCCTATCACAATTTCTCAGTGACAGCAGTATAGAAAGAAGTCAAAGAGGAGTACAACTCTTTATAATATTATTTCAACTACATTTTGGGAAACAGGTGCATTTTCACCTTACAACATTTAACCATATTTTATAGTAACATTTATTTCAAAATAGGAAATCCATTCTCAGTTTCAGAGGACTAATCTATACTATAAGCTTTTGAAACCCAGCCTATAAATTAAATACTTTTTTGTACTAATCTTATTCTGACATAATCTTCTTGAAGGGAAAGAGTGACTGTACTCTTTTTCCCCAGGTATTAGAGGTGAGTATAATTCTGACTGATTGGCTTCAACACAGTTGTAAACCAGAGAGAGATTTTTAGAAATTGTTTACTTTAAATCCTTCTGTTTACCTTGGGACTTTTTTTTTATTTAAGATTTTAATTTATTTATTTGACAGATGGAGATCACAAGTAGGCAGAGAGGCAGGCAGAGAGGAGGAAGTAGGCTCCCTGCTGAGCAGAGAGCCCCATGCGGGGCTTGATCCCAGGACCCTGGGATCATGACCTGAGCTGAAGGCAGAGGCTAAACCACTGAGCCAACCAGGCACCCCATACCTTGGGACTTTTTAATACCAGTGTTAGAGGGATAGTTTCCAGTTTGAAAACAGTGTCTCAGCTAAAACTAAGGCAACCAGACAACATTTAAACTCTCATTTATATTTGACTTTTCCTACTTATTTTCTTTTGACCTCTTGGCCAGGGAGGAAGAAGAAATCAAAAGGGATTGTAGGGAGCTAGAGAAGCCCATGCTGTGAGGCAGCTCTTGGTTACACAAAGGAAGGAAACTAACATTTATTGATCTCTACCACATGCCAGGCAGTCTTAGAAGTTTTGGCCCATAGAAGTAGGTGCTTTCCTTTTAACGTCATTGTCGTCATCATCATCATCATCAAATAATACTTGCATAGTGTGGTAAATTCAGAGTATAGAAATTAAAGTCTTAGAAATAGGTGTTCTTCTTAGTGACTGTAAGAGAACTTAAAATTGGCTCTTGAGAAATAGGGACAGTTGTGAAAACATTAACAAATTTTTTTAAACCAGTGAAAAATAACCCAGGCAAAACAAAATTGATTTCTTACAGCTCAGTAAAGTTAAATTTGTTATGCCTTTGTAATATTGGGTAATATTATAGAATATTAGAGCAGGTAATGCCCTAGATACCCTTTATTTTTTTCATTTTTTAAAAGATTTTATTTATTTATTTTACAGACAAAGATCACAAGTAGGAGAGAGGCAGGCGAGGGCGGGGGAGGGGGGAAGCAGGTTCCCAGCCCAGCAGGGAGCCCGATGCGGGGCTCAATCCTAGGACCCTGAGATCATGGCCTGAGCCGTAGGCAGAGGCTCAGCCCACCGAGCCCCACAGGTGCCCCACCTAGATACCCTTTAGATTGCCACTGCTATCCAACAAAAATAATACATCATTTAAGTAATTTTAAATTTTCTAATAGTCACATTTAAAAAGCAAAAAGGGGCGTCTGGGTGGCTCAGTGGGTTGCGCCTCTGCCTTTAGCTCAGGTCATGATCTCAGGATCCTGGGATCGAGTCCCACATCGGGCTCTCTGCTAGGCGGGGGGTCTCCTTCCTCCTCTCTCTCTCTCTGCCTGCCTCTCTGCCTACTTGTGATCTCTCTCTGTCAAATAAATAAATAAATAAATAAAATCTTTTAAAAAAATAATAAAGCAAAAAGAAACAGGTAATTGTATATTTTAACCCATCTGTGCAAATACTATCATGTCAACATGTAATCAATATAAAATTATTAGAGGTTGTTTGTATTCTCTTTTTACATAAAACCTTCCATATCCAGTGTATATTATTACACTTATAGCACATTTCCATTCAGATACTAAACTTTCATTAGAAACGCTTGACTTCTGTGTAGATTCATAAACATTATAGTTAAAGTAGATTCTAAAAACGATTAGAAGTTTTCCAGTGAATGAATGAAGTACCAAAAAAACATTTTTCTTTAATATTTGCATCTGTATTGACAAAACTGACTCATCTTTTTAGAACAACTAATTTGGTCCTGAAGCAAAAGCGTTATCAGTTTCAAAATTACATCTAAGTAAGTCTACTAACTCTTGTAACAATTCAGTATTATCAACATTGAATTCAAAGGGGCACTATGTAAACTGAAAATCTACTCTGTATCTGTATTAACAACATGCTCTTCAGTTTTCTCATAGACCTTATAGGCTATTTACATAATGCTATTATAATTAAAATTGTCTGCATATTTATTCATGTTGGAAAATGTGTAAAATCATTATTGATTTATATTATGAAAAGTTTTAATTTTAACATACGTTCTTGTACCTGTCTAGCCAGGTTACGAATAAACTTTTCCTTTCCTTGGGTCTTCAAATTGAGCTCATTCATGTGCCTTGTGATATAGGAGAAAAAAATGTAACTCATACTCGGATGTTTTCTATTTGTTGAATATTGGCAGGTGTTCTTTCATTTCAGGAAAATCTTGAATTAGAGGGACAGGGGCGCCTAGCTGGCTCATTCGGTGGAGTGTGCAACTCTTGATCTTGGGGTCGTGAGTTTGAGGCCCACGTTGGATATAGAGATTACTTAAAAATAAAATCTTAAAATCGAGCCCCACATCCGGCTCTCTGCTCAGCAGGGAGCCTGCTTCCTCCTCTCTCTCTCTGCCTGCCTCTCTGCCTACTTGTGATCTGTATCTCTCAAATAAATAAATTTTTAAAAAATCTAAAAAAAAATCTTTAAAAAAAAAAGGGAAAGAAATAAAGAGGGGTGCCTTGGTGGCTCAGTTGGTTGAGCAGCTGACTCTTAATTTTGGCTCATGATTTTGGCTCAGGTCATGATCTCAGGATCCTGGGATCCAGCCCCATGTCCGGCTCCATGCTCAGGGAGGATTCTGCTCAAGGATTTTCTTTATTCTTCTCCTCCTACGCTCACGCACGTGCATTCTGCATTCTCTCTCTCTCTCTCTCTCAAATCTTTAAAAAAAAATCTTGCAATAGAGTTAATAGTACAGTAAATCTTTGTAAAACTCTTTCATGACTCAAACTGAAGCAGTGAACATTGGCAAAGAACTTTTCTAACAATATTAAAGATCATTTAATTCATTATCATGAATTATTATGGTCATCAAATTCATTATTTTCTTTCTTTTAGAAGTTTTCCAGTGAATGAATGAATGAATGAATGAAAGATTTTATTTATTTACTTGACAGAGATCACAAGTAGGCAGAGAGTCAGGCAGAGAGAGAAGAGGAAGCAGGCTCCCCCCGAGCAGAGAGCCCGATGCGGGGCTTGATCCCAGGACCCGGGGATCATGACCTGAGCTGAAGGCAGAGGCTTTAACCCACTGAGCCACCCAGGCGCTCTGCATTATTTTCTTTTTAAAAAATATTTTATCATCTATTTTTTAATAGTTTTATAAGCTGGTAATGATTCATAGCAATTGTACATATATATGTGTATATATATACATATATACTGAACAATTTTAATAACTGCATCCATGATACAATCTATTTCAGAACACAAATATTTTCAATATGTGTCACACAGTGAAATAAATATAATAATGGAAATCTAGTAAATTCAGATTTTAGATCTCACATAGCTGGCCCATTGTCTTTTTTTTTTTTTTTTAACTTTTTTTTTTAAGCTTTATTTTAGAGAGAGAGAGACAGAGAGAGTGAGTGCACATACCCGCACAAGCAGGGGAGAGGGAGAAGCAGACTCCCCACTGAGCAGGGAGCTTGATATGAGGCTCAATCCCAAGACCCTGGGATCATGACCTGAGCCAAAGGCAGACGCTTAACTGAGGACAGACCCTTAACCAACTGATCCACCCAGGCTCCCCCATTGTCTCTCTTGATAGAAACTTTTTCCTATCTAGCTGAAAGTGACAGATTAAAACATTTTAAAACAGATTAAAACATATAGTATCTACAACTTGAGATTGATTAGATGTAGACATTTTTTCTAAATCTAAATCTAAATCTAAAACAAATTTAGAAGTTGTTTGAGACACAACATACCCAGAATGTTAATTGGTCAGTATCTCTTGTGAAGCTCATTTAAAGCTAAAATAAAAGTACTTGCAATTTTTCAGATATTGAATTGATCTTTAATATTATTAGAAAAGCTTTTATTCACTGACACTCACTTGGTGGGTCAATTTAAGATCGTTCATGTTTTGTGAAATATCTTTTTTAATCTTTTCCTCAAATTGTAAAACCTAATTCCCTTAGCTGAAATGATAATTACATTTTTTATCTTTCCATCTAAAAATGGGTTCTTTTTCTTGAGCAAGAATCCCAGCTATTTTATAGTTTGCCAGAATTATAAGCTCAGATCCTTTAATAATCATGGAAACTTTTTTTTTGTTTAATGTTTAATTCTAATTTCATTAGCTGCTTTATTTTTTTACTGTTGAAAAGCAACTTCTTATTAAATGAATATGCATTTGCTGAAGATGACTCTTAATATTATTTTAGAACTTCTTTTATACAACTTACTCATTTTTCTTTGCTACAGCAAATCATATTGCCATCCTTTGTAAAATTTGTGACATACCTTCTCCACTTGATACTGCCTTATTAGTGTGCCTTCATTTGAAAGTTAAAATTTTTTTCATAATTTTTAAGTTAGAAAAATAATTTGTGTTATAATTAAGCATTTCAGCTTAACTGCCAGTTATTATTTACATAGTTATCACTGTAACTCTGCTGTCTGCATAAAATATTCAAATAAACACATTGTAGTGCTACATTGTTGCATAGGAAAATAACTATCTGTTGACACAAACTAGATTGGTGATATGCTTATGTAATACTAGAAGTGACACATGGATCCATCATGTACACTGCAATACATCTTAGGTGATGTAATAATGAAAGCGAAATATAGCTTTGTCAAAACCATAAAATTGTGTTTAGTGGAAAAGTATTTTTTTATTGCTTTAGTTGTTAAGTGACATTTTGTATCAATCAGAATTTTTTTAAAAGTTAAAATTCAGTTTTCTTAAGTGGCATCAGCCACATTAGCACAGCTCTAGAGTCTAGAGCAGCTTATTTACTTTAATGATGTAAATTCAGAGACATGAAGCAGCTAGATCCAGTTAATCCAGATTAGTTTAGAATGGAGCAAAACCATAAATAAATCTATATTCAATATATGAAAAATGTTACTTTAACAAATGTTTTATATCCTTGTCTAAATCCATATCACACCAAAAAGAATTACTTATTTTTAAATATATATATATATATATATTTATTTATTTTTAAGAAAGAGCAACAGGGCAGGGGAGAGGGAGAGAATCTCAAGCAGGCTCCACGCCCAGTGAGGAGCCCGAGGAGGGGCTTGATCCCAAAACACTCAGATTGTGACCTAAGCCAAAATCAAGAGTCAGATGCTTAACCAACTGAGCCACCCAGGTGCTCCAAAAAGAATTACTTTAATAAGAAAAAAGTTATTTAACTGGAAACAGTTTGTTTAAACAAAGTAACAGCTTTTTTTGTGGAGGTTCAGGAGTTCACTTTTCTTTTCTTTTTTTTTTTTTTTTTAAGATTTTTTTTTTTTAAATTTATTTATTTGTCTCAGAGAGAGGGAGAGAGAGAGAGCAAGCACAGGCAGACAGAGTGGCAGGCAGAGGCAGAGGCAGGCTCCCTGCCGAGCAAGGAGCCCGATGCGGGACTCCATCCCAGGACTCTGGGATCATGATCTGAGCCGAAGGCAGCCGCTTAACCAACTGAGCCACCCAGGCGTCCCAGGAGTTCACTTTTCAATTAGAGATCATGGCATACTGTAAATATATGAAAGGTTATCTAAATTTGCTCTTAGACTTCATTTCCCAGATGAACAGTAGCATTTAGCCTGGTTCTTGTTTTGAATACTGAGTCTTGTTTTATCTGTAATACATGCATAAATTTATGCAAACATAAAATGAAAAGGAGGAATTAGAGTAGCAGCATAATTTTACTCTCTGTGAATGCTTAAGCTTCTTGGAGGAACCCGGTGCCTTAAGTCTAAATTTACAGCGTAGACCTTACTCTCTTAACATTATGCTGAAAAGAAGCAAGGAATTAAACCTTTTCACTAATTTAATATTTTACATTTTATAAAACTGATAAAGAATTATTCTCCTGCCATTGCAGGTACTTTGATCATAGGGAAACAGTCCAGAATGTTAAAGATAGCTTCTACTATTTGTGAAAATGTCAGGAAACTTGAATACCTTAGAGACTCTTGACCGACAGTGTAGGTACTCAGTTAATGCGGGAGGGATGTTAAGTAATTACAAATATATTACTGTTTTAGGTAAAGTTTCAAAAGCATTCACTCGAAATTTTAACTTCTGTAAATAAAAGACTTTAGGAGACATGCTTTTCCATGTAACCTTTTTTCTCCCCGTTACTTTCCTCCATTTTCTTCTCATGTTTTAATAGACTGATTTCATATATGTAAGAAATGTTTTTGGATTCTGCTAGAGATGACCTAATTTTTACTAATTGCTATGCATTCAAAGTTTAATTTACTCAGAATGGCAGCATTACTGTCATTATTCTTAGGTAGTTATAATAAGTGGTTTTATACAAAACTGTTATTCAAAATAATATATTGGTACTAGTTTGTAAGTTGTTTTTGTTAAAATTGGCCTCATTCCAGGAAAAAATTGAATGCTAATGTAGAAGGTGAAGTTTATTACCTGTGAGTCCCTATATTTGCTTATTGACTTGCTAAAACACACACACACACACACACACACACACACACACACAAAATATCAGTTTTAAAGAACACCTTAAATATATTTCTTCATAGCAGTTATCAGATTCCTAAAAGATGTAGCCACTATTTTATACTTTTGTTTTCTAACAACTCAGACTGAAGATTATTCTCAACTGTCTGAATTCAATTTATTTTAATTAAATTGCTTTAAATGTATAGCTTTATTTTTAGTTTTTTTCCCCCTTAAATTTAACTGTCCCTATTGGTTGATTACCTTTTTCCTGCTCTTCATTTAAATCTCTTCTCCCCCCAAATTCCCTATTATTTTGAGATGGGACTATGACCTGAAAGCTTTAGGCTTAAGGCTATGTGAATTGACTTGGTGCTTTTTATTTTCCACGTATTATGCACCACTAAAAAGAATGTAACACATGTAGCAGCTTATTTTGTTTTTGAAGGAGGAATTGAAGAGCTTTTGAGTAAAAACATGAAAAGAAGCTAGTGCTCATTGCCTACGTGGCTTTTTTTAAAAGGCTCTTAAAAAACATTCCATTGTGGATTCCAAGTCCTCTTTAAATTTACCACTGACGGTAACTGCTGCAGAGCCATGTGATCATCTTGGCAGTAGCCTGGCCTTTTAGTGATTTCATTACCGTGGTTTCCTCAAGCTCTTTGCACACATTGATTAATATTTTTCTTGCAGTTATCGCTGTGATGATTTTGTGGTTAATGACACCAAGCTGGGACTGGTACAGAAAGTCAGAGAACACTTACAGAACTTGGAAAAGTAAGTAATAGGCCTTGGGAAAGGAAGGGTATAGAATAGGGTTGATGGGTCTTTGCACATTTTTGAGTGGGAGTTTTGTTAATGAGTTTCATAACTTCGTCATGTTTTTAGTGTGATTGAAATGTTAATAATTAATAAAGTAAACTTTGGATAAACTGTGCCCATAGTTAATGGTCATAGCTTAAGCTCTGGTCAGTTGATTTGTCAGGGTAATTTTGGAGGTGTAAGGAAAGGGAATAAAATGATAGAAAATTATTATAGAATTACTTCTGATATTAGAAAATCCTCATAAGGCCTGTTTATGACGTTTTCTCAGAAGCACTAAAATTTATGCATTATTTTTAAGGGAAATTAGGTTTTATTATAATGTCTACTTTGCATCTATAGAATAGCACAGCATTCTAGTTTCTTCTTTTCCTCTTTTGTTAGGGGCCGTATGTGTGACTTGAAATTATAATAGATTATAAAATGCCTTGTATCATAAAGAAGTTAATGTACTTATATGAATAGAATTTTTTTGCTATAGTCAGATAGGTTATTCAGATAAAACTCACTAAACCCAGAGTTGAAGCAGCAAAACAGAAATCCAAATAGTGATGCCTTTGAAGCTGCAGTGGATAGAAGCATGACCCTGGAATGATTGCTGACTCCAATGAAATTTGTGTAAATCACGCCTGATTGTCAGGTGCCATCTAATTTATTTTGACAGTTGATGTTAAAAACTATTGTAAGAACATACCAAAAGGAGGAGTCCCTTAGCAAACTTAAAGGCAACAGTATGTTTTTAAATCCTATATTGAGAGGAAACAGCCTAAGTGCTTTGAATAAAACAGTATATCGTTTTCATTAACCAAAGTCTTTATGCATGTCTTGTTGACTAAATAGATTATAAACCTGATAAGGAAAGAAGGATGGATTTCTTTAAAATCTAAACTCGTTAAAACACTTCGAATTAAAGTACTTTTTGGCTTGTTATCTTTTGGCTCCTCTGTTTTTCAAAGTGCTTCTTTCCTTCTTGTAATCTGAAATAGAGCAGCAGAAGCCCTACCTAGGATTAGAGACACTACCAGTCAGTCCCAAATAAATGTATCAGAACTAAGTCAAAGGGAAAAGAGGACATTCAAGAGTGAGCATGCATTTATGCAGTTATCAAATCTTTTATTTCCACTGACCACTTCATCAGGTAAAAGATGTCAGAGTTCCTTGTCTACACTTCTGTTGGGTCCCACCGAAAAGTCTTCCTTGCAGTCCTCCTAGGTTGAAAAACATTAGTTGGGTTCATTTTTCTTCACATGTGGCCTTTAGTCTGTAGTGGAAACCACAGTTTCAAAACTGTGAATGTGTTTGTGTTTTATATATCTTTATTCTGCATATCCTCTAGAAGTGCACTGTACAAAAGAACTTTTTGAAGTGAAGAAAGTGTTGTATACTCTGCACTGTCCTATATAGTAGCCTCTAGTGTTACGTGGAGCGCTTGAAAAGTGGCTAGCATGACCGAGGAACTGAATTTTTAATTTTATGTAAGTTTAGGTAATTTAAGTTTATGTAAGTAAATGGCTACCATATTAGACACTGTGAACCTGGTGAATTCTGCCATTTTGAGAATTGCTGAGGGTAAAATTTAATAACTTTTAAAAAGCTGAATGCTTTGTTTATGTAGGTTAAAACTGAAAGTTAACTGTTAGGCTTATTGCTAATTAGTGTGTGTGTGTGTGTAGTGCTTGTGATTGAACCTCTTTACTTACAGAATTGTGAAGGAATAACTTGACACTGTGATATATGGAATTGATCTCTTCTTACCTTATAGTCACTGATACTGTAACTAGATCTCATGCTCCAAAGATACTAGAGTTCATGTGGAAATTAAATAATCCTGCATTTAGTTTGGACTACCCTGGTACATTTTAGAAGATGGAAAAGAATAGGCCAACTTTAAAAGTCTGTGTTGTTCAAGTGTGGGCTTTACTCTATAGTGGAAACTATAGTTTTAACAGTATTAACTGTAAAAAATGACAATTTTTACTTCTTTTAGCTTAGGTCTCCTGACATAATTATTTTAAAATGACCCTCTGAAAGAATTATTTTCTGATAAAATTTAAGCAATATGTCTCTTTCATCAAGAAAAATTTTGAAAAATTTTAATTCAGAATATCCATGTTAATTAGAATTTTTTCAGAATATCCCTTATAGCATAGCTGAATCAAATTAATTTATATGTATCTGTGTTATTATTTTCCAGAAATTCAGATTATGTCATAATCTGTTATGACAAATGAGCAAAACAGGATATCTGTATCAAAATTAAGAAAAAAGAAGCTTAGTACTTGAGACTTAATGTTAAATCTCAGAATACGTATCAGACAGGGTTTTCCTTTTGATGTGAGGAATGGGGCTTCTCATTTTTGAAGCCTCACAGTTGATTAGGCAGGTAGTGGTAGTGGAAAGGGATTGTCTCACAGACTACATCTACCTGGCCAGCTTTTCTGGGAAGTGCCTAGTGGTAGATGCTTGCAGCCCACCTTGCTAGAGGAGTAGTGGAGATTGCCAAGGAAAGTAGAACTTCTTACTTCAAATAACTTGCGGGCCACAGTGGGCCTAACAGGTCACTTCCTGGCCTTCCTAAGCGCCAGGCAGGGCTCTATACCCCAAACACTTAGAACAGTGACGTTTAATTTTTAACCTGCTTTCTAGTATGTTTGTGTTAATGTCTTTTTGACTATCTGTTTGTGTTTTAATAGCTCAGCTTTTACAGCTGACAGACATAGGAAAAGAAAACTTTTGGAAAACTCATCACTAAACAGCAAGTTATTAAAAGTAAATGTAAGTAATTAAATATATACAAATGTAAAAATTGGTTGAGATCCAGTCACTGTTTTATTACAACTCTAACATTAATGTTGCTCCATATACACTTTCATAAATGTATGCCTTGGATTTGGGATATTTTACAAAATGTTTGCCACTTGTACTAATGATTCTTTTAAAAAATTTTTTAAATATCTTTAATTTTTTAATTAAAATAAATAAAATTAAATTTAAAAATTTTTAATTTTTAATATAAAAATTTATATATTTTTAATAAATATATAATGTATTTTTAACCCCAGGGGTACAGGTCTGTGAATCGCCAGGTTTACACACTTCACAGCACTAACCATAGCACATACCCTCCCCAATGTCCATAACCCCACCCCCATCTCCCAATCCCCCTCCCCCCAGCAACCGTCAGTTTGTTTTGTGAGATTAAGAGTCATTTATGGTTTGTTTCCCACCTGATCCCATCTTGTTTCTTTTCTTCTTTTCCTACCCCCTAACCTCCCAGGTTGCATCTCCACTCCCTCATATCAGGGAGATCATATGATAGTTGTCTTTCTCTGATTGACTTATTTCACTAAGCATGATACCCTCTAGCTCCATCTACGTTGTTGCAAATGGCAAGATTTCATTTCTTTTGATGGCTGCATAGTATTCCATCGTGTATATATACCATATCTTCTTTATCCATTCATCTGTTGATGGACATTTAGGTTCTTTCCATAGTTTGGCTATTGTAGACATTGCTGCTATAAACATTCGGGTGCACGTGCCCCTTCGGATCACTGCGTTTGTATCTTTAGGGTAAATACCCAGTAGTGCAATTGCTGGGTCATTGGGTAGATCTATTTTCAACTTTTTGAGGAACCTCCATGCTGTTTTCCAGAGCGGTTGCACCAGCTTGCATTCCCACCAACAGTGTAGGAGGGTTCCCCTTTCTCCGCATCCTCGCCAGCATCTGTCATTTCCTGACTTGTTAATTTTAGCCATTCTGACTGGTGTGAGGTGATATCTCATTGTGGTTTTGATTTGTATTTCCCTGA